>ML662449.1:15420452-15628921 GCA_007570785.1 Antilocapra americana | reverse complement strand
AAGGAACGCAGATGTATAGAATAGACTCGTGGACTTTGTGGATGAGGGTAAGGGTAGGATGATATGGGAGAAGGGCATTGAAGCATGTTAATTGTCATGTGTCTAATCAATCGCCAGCCCAGGATTGATGCTCGCGGCTAGTGCCGCGAGATTTCCCGGGGGGGGGGGGGGGGGGGGGGGGGGGGGGCCGGGGGGGGGGAATAAAAAAACCCATTGTGATAAAAAAAAAAATAAAAGCAAAAAAAAAAAAAAAAAAAAAAATTTAAAAAAAAATATTTTAAAGAAATAAAAAAAAAAAAAAAAAAGAGTCACCAAGATCACAGCCTGATTCTTTGCTGACTTCGCACAGCACCATTTCCTCAGAGCAAAGCTTCCTTTTTCTTTAATCTCAATCTGGGGACATTTGATAACACAGACTTCTTGAAACTTTGCAAGTTCCTTGGTAATTTATTGGGGAAGGTTTCTACTTTTCTTTTTGTAACAAAAAGTAAATTGTGGGGAGATATTTTGAGAGAAAAAAAAAAGTTTTCAGTTTAGATTTTTTATTACATTTTAATCCAATTTTATATATGAGAAAATAAAAGGCAGCTTACGATAGATTGCAAAGAGATCTTAAGTATTGCCAGCATAGCTATTAAGTATTGCCACTCATATCATTAGTACCTTGGTGGTGTACAAAGCATAATTTTAATTGTTTTGTGAGATAAAAACTAAATATAACCACAAACTCAATTTAGTCTGAAAAAAATTAAAGCATTTTAACTGCTGATTTCCTCACTAAGACTAACAGAGTATCCAGGTTATTTTTTATTAAGTCTAACTTTTACAAGTAAAGAAAATGATAATCCAATAATCCACTTCTTAAGAATAATCCACTATTCCTTTAAAACTCAATCTCTGGACAAGGTTTGGAAGGATATACTATCTATATTTTATGTTAATTTTTTCAGCTTCATATTTATCATATATTGGAGGGGGAATCTCATCTACTTATTCTGTAGGGAAAACTCACTGATGATCACACATTAAAATAAAATCAATGTTAACTTTGATAAAAGAATGTTGATGTGGTTTACATGACCCAGAAATAATTTCTGACTTGAATTGATAATGAGTTAGCAGTCTGGAGGGCTGCCCTGGTGGCTCAGATGATAAAGAATTTGCCTGCAATGCAGGAGACCCTGGTTCAATCCTAGGGTAGGGAAGATCCCTGGAGAAGGAGGTGGCTACCCATTCCAGTATTCTTGCTTGGAGAATTCCATGGACAGAGGAGCCGGGTAGGCTATAGTCCATTTGATTAGAAAGAGTTACTAGCACTTCACTAGCAGTCTGGATACTCTGTCACCCACATTTCTACTGAAATATTTACTAAAATATAATTATGTTCTGAAAAAAAAAAGAAGAAGAAGACAAGAGTAAGTCAAACTTCTGCTGGTGTATCTGGTTTTCCTTTAAACCATAACTTTAGAGAACTTATTTGGTTAACTCAAATTCTGGCACATCTCTGCAAGCTAACTAGGAATTATAGGAAAATCTAATCTCAGCTTTTCCACCTTAGTTTAGAAAGACCAGATCCGTTACCATTGACCTGATGTCATTCTAATGTTTACGGTAATTTCTAAAACAGCCCTCCTTTCCTCTGTTCCAAATCAGGACTTTTCTTTCAGCTGCCTATTGGTGGCTGTAATTCACAGCCATAAAATCCATCCATCCAAATATAGAAGGTGAGATAGACGATAGACAATAGATTGATATATATATACACACACACACACAAACAGATAGATAAATGGATATAGATATAGATAGTGACATATCAACTGACAGGAAAAATTCAGGAGAGCACAATCTTTAAAATTCAATCACTAAAAATAGAGTATTTTTGTAGGCTTAACAACATAACTAAAGAATCGAGGAATGCTGAATGTTTAACCTTGAGTTTCTATAATTCCAAGCAGAAATGAAAAGAGAGTAGAACCGTGTCGTTTTATTACTGCCATTTCCCAAATGATAAAGTCAGCTTCAAGAGAGGGAAGCATTAAAGAGACTGTCAACAGAAATGCACTTTAAGTTTCAAATTTGAAGATGTTGATCAAAGAGTTCCAAGGACACAGGCTGTATGAAAAGAGGCAATCCACATAACCACACTGTTAGTAAGGTTGATTAGAATGGATTGTTACATATGAGAACAATATTAAGATATTAAGACAATAGACTAAAATTAAGGGAGAAATAAATAAAGGTGAATTTGGGGCAATTAAAATATCCATTAAAACATTTCAAATTGCACTGAAGATTATGAAACATAAAATAGATACTGCAGTACTGAGTCATTCATATGAAGGTCAAAATTGTAATGGTTTTAAGAATGCAGGAAAAAAGTACAAATGTATATAAGGATAAGATATTCATAAGAAAAAATAAAGAATTAGTTAATAATGTATTTTTATAAATACATATGGTAAAAGCATATGTAATTAATAAAATACCTTCAGTTGAAAAAAAATACACAAACATGCAAATGAAGAGTTTATCATTTTTCTAGAAAAAACTTTGCTGAAATTTGCATACTTAATCATGGCTATTTTATTTTATTTTATTTTCACTTTCAATTTATTTTTGTTAATTTTATTTACATTATCATGTTGATTTTGCCATACATTGACATGAATCTGTAATGGGGTATATATGTGTTCCCCTTCCAGAACCCCCCTCCCACCTCCCTCCCAATTCCCTCTCTCTGGGTCATCCCTGTGCACCAGCCCTGAGAATCAAACCTGGGCTGGCGATTGATTTCACATCTGATAATTAACATGTTTCATTGCCATTCTCCCATATCATCCCACCCTTGCCCTCTCCCATAGAGTCCAAAAGACTGTTCTAGACATCTGCGTTTCTTTTGCTGTCTCGCATACAGGATTATCCTTACCATCTTTCTAAATTCCATATATATGCGTTAGTATACTGTATTGTTGTTTTTCCTTCTGGCTTACTTCACTCTGTATAATAGGCTCCAGTTCCGTCCACCTGAGTAGAACTGATTCAAATGAATTCTTTTTAATGGCTGAGTAATATTCCATTGTGTATATGTACTACAGCTTTCTTATCCATTCGTCTGTGGATGGACATCTAGGCAAAAATATGTACAAATATACAGGCAGAAAAAGTCAAATTATTGATACAGAAGGAAATATCAGATTTTCCCTTGTTATACAAAATTTGAATCAGTATTATATTTTCCATAATAATATACATTCATTCCTTTATACCCTTCTTTTACAGTGTATTTGAAGATTAAAAAAAAGAAGAAAATGAAAATTAATAATGAATAATTTTGTGGTTAAAATTTGTTTCTTAAGATTCAATGCTAAAATAAATTTATAGTGCTAATTATTTATGGAACATAAATTGAGAACATGTTTACTGGAGGTACTATAACATAGAAATGAAACATTATAGCAAGAAAAGTGTCTTTTAAATAAGCATGTTACAATACTTTACTATACAATTCCATATTCTATATGTATACTGTATAACATACAGCAATATATTAATAAATTTATATTGTTGAAAAATATGCATCAACATTTATACTAAGTGTTAAGAATCAGGTTGTTTTCAAATTGTGCTCTACTTTGCTACATTTTTGCAAAAAGTAAGTCACATTTAATAATGAAAATAGAAAATGATGTCAATAACCTTTAAGATATAAGAAAGTATTCATAATATAGTGTAAAATTGTGAATATGCAAACTATAACATACTGAGAGATAATAAACCCCTCTGTATCCATCAACATTTCAATGGTGGTTGCCCCTATATTATATTAACATTTCTCAAGCCATAACATGCACATAAACCACCTGGGGATTTTGTTTAAACGCAAATTTTGATCTTGATATCTAGGATGTAGGCTGGTTTTCTGCATATTGAAAAATCTCTTATGGGAATACAACTGGGGCGTGAGGATTAATAGGGTATGCTAAAGGATAATATTTCTGTTTCTTTATGCTTTTTTGCATTATCAAAAATGTCAATAGCAAATAATTTATACTTGGATTTAATATATTAAATTTATATATGCTCTATATTTATGATGAATTTATTATATTAAAAATGGTAACATGATAAAATTTAAACCAGAATATTTTAGATCCAATTTCTTATTCCTCATCTAAAATCTTTAGTGCAAACTAGCAAAATTATTTATGTTCTAATGAAGCATGATCTTCCAAAGCCTCGTATTGCAATCTGACAGAAACAAGTAGCTGGAGAACTGAGAAAATCATATAAACTTTGAGGATTGTGGATAAGAGATGGTAAGGCATTCTTGGGTGAACCATGTGGGATGTTTGAATCTAAAAAATCATATGTCCCAAGTCTTTGGATTCATCTACAATTAATTATTAAACAATGTGTGGGGGTGTGGAGTGCAATAGAAAATTCACTCACAGATTTACAGTTAGCCTTTCTTATCCACCATTCCATGTGTTGAATTTAACCAACCAAGGAACAAGTTGTACTATAGTACATAATTCAGTTCAATCCCATGTTTGTTCAAGGACCCACTGTATTTTGAAATCAGATATATTTGTATGTTCAGGCTATCAATTTTGTTCAGGGAAATAATGTCTCAGTTATAATGACAAACTTGTTGAATAGTTTATAACTTTCATGTGACTCATCTGGATATTTAGTTAAAGATCACCCATTTAGAAGAGATTAATCTATAAATTTTAAATACAGTCAGCATTTTAAACAGCTGATTTAATTTTCTTCTGTTTTTATGCTTTTGACAGGAGCTGCTAGTTCTCAAACTTATGTTTTTAAATTGACAGCATGGAATATACAGGTTTGAATCTTTAATATCATTCTTCCAACTCTGTTTTGATATAGAAAATTATATATATGCATATATATATAAATAAAAATAATGCATATTTTCTATTAAGCAAAATCAAGTGACAATTTTTGAGAGATTAGAGAGAGAAGAAAAATTGCTGGAGAGTTCAGTGACATGAAGTAAAATGAGAACGTCCTACAAAATCAGTTTTCATATTCTGTACCACAAACCAACTTAATGCTGCATGAGCTGTAGTATGGATGATACAAAATCAAAGCTTAAACACTAGTCCCCTCAACTTTCCTCTCCAAATGGTAGATTGTGGAGCCTGTTTGAAGATTTTCCATTATCAACAACAAACACCGTTGTTGTCAAGAGTCTATAGCACAGAATGGGAATATATATATGTAGCCAAGAATGGGAATGTATTATTCAGTATATAGTTTTTAAACAAAATAAAAATAATTAATCTTGGATTTGTTTTACCTGTTCATAGTTTTTACAATGGTTATAACTTGAGATTTTTTTTGTCCTGGTTTAACTCATTTATTTTTTTTAAAACATGGCTAACTGTAATATCAGTGTGTTTTGCAGCATTTTATCTGGTCCTAGTCCCATTCCTTATTTTTAAATTTTATAGTAGTCTTCATAAAAATAAAATGACTTGTATTTCAGGAACTGGAAGGAAAAGAAAAAAGCAAATGCTCTTTCCAAGGTTCATTCACAAACAATTGTTATTATCTGAAAAGTTTGGCCATTACCTAGAAATGTCTATTCAAAAGTTTGTATTTAATTGACCTGACTCTAGCTTGTGAAGGATAAAATTTCTTCCATGGGGAGTATCAAAAAACATATGTAGTCAATTGTTTCAAACTTTGCAACTGCTTGGGACAATGGTATATAATTGGCACAAAGAAGAGTTTAATTTTTTTAAAAAAATGTTTCTCACAGAAATAGAAGAAACAATCCTAAAAGTACGTGTAGAACAAAATTTCTTTCTGAATAACCAATGCTAATCTGAGAGAAAGAGAACAAAGCATCACACTTAAAGATTTCAAACTATATTACAAATCCATAGTAAGAAGAAAGTGGTACTGGTACAAAAACAGACATATTGACCAATGGAACAAAATAGAAAGCTCAGAATTAAATGCTGGTATACACAATCAACTAATATTTGACAAAGGAGCCAAGAGTACCCAATGCAGAAAGGATATTCTCTTTTCTGGGAATACTGGAAAGAAACTGGAACACTATCTCATACCACTTGCTTAAACACGAGGCCTAAAATCATAAACCTCCTACAAGAAAACATAGGGAAGAAGCTCATTGACATTGGTCTTAGAAAAGATTTGTTGAACATGATGCCAAAAGCACAAACAACAAAAGCAAAAATCAATAAATGGGGTAATGCCAAACTCAAAAGTTTCTACAGAGCAAAATAAAGAAATTAACAAAAGGAAAAAAACGACAGAATGGTAGAACATTTTAACAAACGATCTATCAGACAAAGGATTAATATCAAAAATATAGAAACAACTCAGTCAACTTAACAAAAATATCCCATTAAAATGGGTTAAAAAACTCACAGGCACTTTTGCAAAGAGGACATAAAAATGGTCAACAAACACAGGAAAATATGCTCAACATCACTAATCATCAGGGAAATGCAAATCAAAGCCATTATGACAGATCACCTCACACGTGTTAGAATGGACATCATCAAGAAGAGAGGAGATAACAGGTGTTGGTGAGAATGTGGTGGAAAGGGAACCTCTGTAAATTGTTAATGAAAATGTAAAACTGGACTAACTATAATAGAAACAATATAAAGGTTCTTTAAAAAGTTAAAAGTAGACCTATCATATATTCCAGCAATTCTACTCTGGGTATGTACCCAAAGAAAATGAAACCAGGATTTCGACTACATTATATGCACCCCCATGTTTATTGCAACATTACTAATAATAAATATGGAAACAGTCCAAATGCACAGCAAATGGACAGATAAAATATGTGGTATAATATACAGTGCAATAATTATTGAGCCCAGAGAAAGAACATCTTTCTACTTATGACGACATGATTCGACTATGAGCACTCTATGCTAAGCAAGATAAACTGGACAAAGAAAGAAAAGTATTGTACAGTATCACATATATGAGGAACCAAAAAAGTAAACTCAGTGGGTTATCATCTCACACAAATAAATGGCAGAGAGAAGGTAGACAAAAGGGAACATTGCTACACAGTTGGTGGGAATGTAAATTGGTGTAGCCACTATAGAGAACATTAAGGACATACCTAAAGAGCTGAAATGAAGTTATTATAGTTGTAGTTCAGTCTCTAGGTCATGTCTGACTGTTTGCAACCTCATGGACTGAAGCAAACCAGGCTTACCTGTCCTTCACTATCTCCAGGAATTTTCTCAAACTCATGAAAACTCCATTGAGTTGTTGATGCTATACAACCATGTTATCCTCTGTTGCCACCTAATCTACATGCCCTCAATGTTTCCCAGCATGATGGTCTTTTCCAGTGAGTCTGTTCTTCACATCAGGTGGCCAAAGTATTAAAGTTTCAGCTTCAGCATCAGTCCTTTCAATGAATTTTCAGTGTTTATTTCTTTCAGAATTGATTGGTTTGAGCCCCTTGCTGTCCAAGGGACTCTCAAGAGTCTTTTCCAGCACCACAGATTGAAAGCATCAAATCTTTGGTGCTCATCCATCGGTATGGTCCAAATTTCACATCCATACATGACAACTGGAAAAATTATAGCATTGCCTAGATAGACTTTGTAAACAAAGTGAGGTCTCTGCTTTTTAATACACTGTCTAGGCTTGTTAAGGATTTTCTTCCAAGGAGCAGTTCAGTTCAGTCACTCAGTCATGTATGACTCTTTGCAACTCCATGGACTGCAGCACACCAGGCTTCCCTGTCCATCACAAACTCCCAGAGCTTACTCAAACTCACGTCCATCAAGTCAGTGATGTTATCCAACCATCTCATCCTCTTACCCCTCCTTCTCTTCCTGCCTTCAATCTTTTCAAGTGTCACGGTCTTTTCCAATGAGTCACTTCACATAAGGTGGCCAAAGTATTGGAGCTTCAGCTTCAGCATCCATCCTTCTGATGAATATTCAGGACTGATTTCCTTTCAGATTAACTGGTTGGATCTCTTTGCTGTTAAAGGTACTCTCAAGAGTCTTCTCCAACACCACAGTTCAAAGGCATCAATTCTTTGGCACTCAGATTTCTTTACGGTCTACCTCTCAGATCGATACAAGACTACTGGAAAAACCATAGCTTTGACTAGATGGACCTTTGTCAGTAAAGCAATGTCTCTGCTTTTTAATATACTGCCTAGGTTGGTCATAGGTTTTCTTCCAAGAAGCAAGCGTCTTTTAATTTCATGGCTGCAGTCACCATCTGTAGTGATTTTGGAGCCCCAAAATATAAAGTTTTTCACTGTTCCATTGTTTCCCCATCTATTTGCCATGAAGTGGTGGGACCAGAGGCCATGATCTTAGTTTTGTGAATTTTAAGCCAGCTTTTTCACTCTCCTCTTTCACCTTCATCAAGAGGCTCTTTAGTTCTTCGCTTTCTGCCATAATGGTGGTGTAATTGGCATATCTGAGGTTATTGATATTTCTCCTGGCAATACTGATTCTAGCTTATGCTTCACTCAGCCTTGCATTTCACATGATGTACTTGGCATATAAGTTGAATAAAAAGAGTGACAATATACAGCCTTGACATACTCCTTTCCTTATTTGGAACCTGATCCTTCTTGACCTGCATTTCTCTGGAGGCAGAATAAGGTTGTCTAGTACTCCCATCTCTTGAAGAATTTTCAGTTTGTTGTGATCTACACAGTCAAAGGTTTTAGCGTATTCAATGAAGCAGAAGTATGTTTCTCTGAAATTCTCTTGCTTTTTCTATGACCCAACGGATGTTGGCAATTTCATCTCTAGTTCCTCTGCCTTTTCTAAATCCAGCTTGAACATATGGAATTTCATGGTTCCCATACTGTTGAATCTTAGCTTGGAGAATTTTAACAATTGTGTTTTAATCTCATGGCTGCAGTCACTGTCCAAAGTGATTTTGAAGCCCAAGAAAATAATGTCTGTAACTATTTCCAATCTTTTCCCATCTACTTCCCTTTAAATTATGGATGCCATGATTTTAGATTTTTTTAATGTTAACTTTTAAGCCAACTTTTTCATTCACCTCTTTAACCTTTTCAAAAGTCTTTTTAGTCCCTCTCCACTTTCCACAATTAGGGTGGTGGAAGTTTGTGACTCATCCAGCCCAGCATTTCACATGATGTACTCTGCATGTAAGTTAAATAACAAGATGACAATACGCTGTATTGACATACTCTTTTCCAAAATTTGAAGCACTCTGTTATTCCATGTCTGTTTCTAACCATTGCTTCTTGACCTGCATACAAATTTCTCAGGAGGCAGGTAAGGTTTTCTAGTATTACCATCTCTTTAAGAATTTTACACAGTTTGATGTGATCCGCACATCCAAAGGACTTAGTGTAGTCAATGAAGCAGAAGTGGATGCTTTTCTTGAATTCTCGCACTTACTATATGATCCAGGTGATGTTGGCAATTTGATCCGGGTTTGTCTGCCTTTTCTAAATCCAGCTTGTACATCTGGAAGTTCTTGGTTCATGTATTAAAGAAGCCTAGCTTGGATAATTTTGAGCATTATTTTGCTAGCATATGGAATGAGCAGAATTAAGTGGTAGTCTGAAGATTATTTGGCATTGCACTTCTTTGAGATTTTAATGAAAACACATTTTCCAGTGGTGTGGCCCTGCTGAGTTTTCCTAATTTGCTGGGATATTGAGTGAAGCTAATAGAGTTCTGCCAAGAGAATGTTCTGGTCAGAGCAAACACCTTCTTACAACAACACAAGAGAAGACTCTACACATGGATATTACCAGATGGTCGATACCAAAATCAGATTGATTATATTCTTTGCAGCCAAAGATGGAGAAGCTCTATACAGTCAGCTAAAACAAGACTAGGAGCTGACTGTAGCTCAGATCATGAACTTCTTATCGCCAAATTTAGACTGAAATTGAAGAAAGTGGAAAAAACTACTAGACGAGTCAGATATGACCTAAATCAAATCCTTTATGACTACAGTGAAAGTGAGAAATAGATTTAAGGGATTAGATCTGATAGACAGAGTGCCTAATGAACTATGGCTGGAGATTCGTGAGACTGTACAGGAGACAGGAATCAAGATCATCCCTAAGAAAAAGAAATGCAAAAAACCAAAATGGCTGTCTGAGGAGGTCTTACAATAGCTGTGAAAAGAAAGGAAGTGAAAGGCAGAGGAGAAAAGAAAAGATATACCCATTTGAATTCAGAGTTCCAAAGAATAGCAAGGAGACATAAGAAAGCCTTCCTCAGCAATCAAGGCAAAGAAATAGAGGAAAATAACAGAATGGGAAAGACTAGACATCTCTTCAAGAAAATTAGAGATACAACGGGAACATTTCATGCAAAGATGGGCTCAATAAAGGACAGAAAACAGTATGGACCTAACAGATGCAGAGGATATTAAGAAGAAGTGGCAAGAATACACAGAAGAACTGTACAAAAAAGATCTTCACAACTCAGATAATCACGATGGTGTGATCACTCATATAAAGCCAGACATCCTGGAATGTGAAGTCAAGTGGGCCTTAGGAAGCATCACTACAAACAAAGCTAGTGGAGGTGACAGAATTTCATTTGAGCTGTTTCAAATCCTGAAAGATGATGCTGTGAAGTGCTACACTCAATATGTCAGCAAATTTGGAAAACTCAGTAGTGGCCACAGGACTGGAAAAGATCAGTTTTCACTCCAATCTCAAAGAAAGGCAATGCCAAAGAATGCTCAAACTACTCAACAATTGCACTCCTCTCATACACTAGTAAAATAATGCTCAAAATTCTCCAAGCCAGGCTTCAGCAATATATGAGCCATGAAATTCCAGATGTGCGAGCTGGTTTTAGAAAATGCAGAGGAACCAGGGATCAAATTTCCAGCATCCACTAGATCATTGAAAAAGCAGGAGAATTCCAGAAAAACATCTATTTCTGCTTTATTGACTATGCCAAAGCTTTTGACTCTGTGGATCACAATAAACTGGAAAATTCTTCATGAGATGGGCATACCAGACCACCTAACCTGCTTCTTGAGAAACCTGTATTCAGGTCACGAAGCACAATTAGAACTGGACATGGAACAAGAGAGTAGTTCCAAATAGGAAAAAGAGTATGTCAAGGCTGTATATTGTCACACTGCTTATTTAACTTATATGCAGAGTACATCATGAGAAACGCTGGGCTGGAGGAAGCACAAGCTGGACTCAAGATTGCTGAGATATGCAATAACCTCAGATATGCAGATGACACCACCCTTATGGCAGAAAGTGAAGAAGAACTAAAGAACCTCTTGATGAAAGTGAAAGAGGAGAGTGAAAAAGTTGGCTTAAAGCTCAAAATTCAGAAAACTAAGATAATGGCATCCAGTCTCATCACTTCATGGCAGATAGATGGGGAAACAGTGGAAACAGTGACTGACTTTATTTTGGGGGGCTCCAAAATCACTGCTGATGGTGATTGCAGCCATGAAATTAAAAGATGCTTACTCCTTGGAAGGAAAGTTATGACCAACCTAGACAGCATATTAAGAAGCAGAGACATTACTTTGCCAACAGAAGTCCATCTATTTAAGGCTATGGTTTTCCCAGAGGTCATGTATGGATGTGAGAGTTGAACTATAAGGAAAGCTGAGCACCAAAGAAGTGATGCTTTTGAACTGTGGTTGGAGAAGACTCTTGAGAGTCCCTTGGACTGAGAGGAGAACCAGCCAGTCCATCCTAAAGGAGATCAGTCCTGGGTGGTCATTGGAAGGACTGATATTGAAGCTGAACCTCCAGTACTTTGGCCACTTGATGCAAAGAGCTGACTTATTGGAAAAGACCCTGATGCTGAGAAAGATTCAGGACAGGAGGAGAAGGGGACGACAGAGTATGAGATAGTTCGATGGCATCACCGACTCAGTGGACATGGTTTTGGGTGGACTCCGGGAGTTGGGTGATGGACAGGGAGGCCTTGTGTGCTGCGGTTCATGGGGTCACAAAGGGTGGCACACGGCTAAGCAACTGAACTTAACTGATTGAGTGCAGTGCTTTGCCAACAGCATCTTTTAGGATTTGAAATAGCTCAACTGGAAATACATCACCTCCACTAACTTTGATCTTAGTAATATTTCCTAAGGTCAACTTGACTTCACACTTCACGATATCTTGTTCTAAGTAAGCGACCACACGGTTGTGGTTATCCAGATCATTAAGACATTTTTAATTATTTTGTATAGCCCTTTGTGTATTCTTGCCACCTCTTCTGAATTTATTCTGCTTCTGTTTCATCCTTACCATTTCTATCCTTTATGGTGCCCATATTGCATAAAATTTTCCCTTGTTGTCTGTAATTTTCCTGAAGAAATTTCTAGTCTTTCCAATTCTATTGTTTCCCCTATTTTTTTTTTGCATTATTCACTTAAGAAGATTTTATCTCTCTTTGTTATTCTTTGACACTTTGCATTCAGATATGTATATATTTCCCTTTCTCTTTTGCCTTTAACTTTTCTTCTAAGCTATTTGTAGGGCCTCCTCTGACAACCATTTTGCCTTTTTGCATTTCTTTTTCTTGGGCACGGTTTTGATCAAGTGTGGTTTTAACAAGTGTTAGCTAGGATGTGGAGAAATTGAACCCCTGATACATTTCTGTCGGCAATGCAAAATGGTGCAGTCACTGTGGAAACCAGTTGCCTCGTCCTCAAAAAGTTAAGCATATTTACCATATGATTCAACAATTACACTCTTAGATACACGCACTTTAGAATATCTAAAATATATCCATCAAATCATATGCAGGTATGTTAATAGCAGTATTCTTCATAATAGCCCCAAATGGGAACAACCCAAAAGTCCAATCAAATAATGGAAAATAAGGTGTCCATAGATGCGTGGATTTATCTCTGGGCTTTCTATTTTGTTCCATTGATCTATATTTCTGTCTTTGTGCCAGTACCATACTGTCTTAATGACTGTGGATTTGTAGTATAGCCTAAAGTCAGGTAGGTTGATTCCTCCAGTTCCATTCTTCTTTCTCAAGATTGCTTTGGCTATATGAGGCTTTTTGTATTTCCATACAAACTGAGAAATTATTTGTTCTAATTCTCTGAAAAAGACCTCTGGCAGCTTGATAGGAATTGCATTGAATCTACAGATTGCTTTGGGTAGTATACTCATTTTCACTATATTGAATCTTCCAATCCATGAACATGGCACATTTCTCCATCTATTTGTGTCCTCTTTGATTTCTTTCATCAGTGTTTTATAGTTTTCTATATACAAGTCTTTTGATTCTTTAGGTAGAAATGCTCCTAAGTATTTTATTCTTTTTGTTTCGATGGTGAATGGAATTGTTTCCTTAATTTCTCTTTCTGTTTTCTCATTGTTAGTGTATAGGAATGCCAGGGATTTCTGTGTGTTGATTTTGTATCCTGAAACTTTACTATATTCACTGATTAACTCTAGTAATTTTCTGGTAGAGTCTTTAGGGTTTCTATGTACAGGATCATGTCATCTGCAGAGAGAGTTTTACTTCTTCTTTTCCAATCTGGATCCCTTTTATTTCTTTATCTGCTCTGATTACTGTGGCCAAGATTTCCAAAACTTTGTTGAATAGTAGTGGTGAGAGTGGGCACCGTTGTCTTGTTCCTGACTTCAGGGGAAATGCTTTCAGTTTTTCACCATTGAGGATAATGTTTGCTGTGGGTTTGTCATATATAGCTTTTATTATGTTGAGGTATGTTCCTTCTATTCCTGCTTTTTGGAGGGTTTTTATCATAAAAATCTACAAGCAATAAATGCTGGAGAGAATGTGGAGAAAAGGGAACCCTCCTACACTGTTGGTGGGAATGCAAACTAGTACAGCCACTATGGAAAACAATGTGGAGATTCCTTAAAAAACTGCAAATAGACCTGCCATATGACCCAGCAATCCCACTGCTGGGCATACACACCAAGGAAACCAGAATTGAAAGAGCCACATGTATCCCAATGTTCATCGCTGCATTGTTTACAATAGCCAGGACATGGAAGCAACCTAGATGCCCATCAACTGACGAATGGATAAGAAAGCTGTGGTACATATACACAATGGAATATTACTCAGCATTAAAAAAAAATTCACGTGAAGCAGTTCTACTCAGGTGGACGGAACTGGAGCCTACTATCCAGAGTGAAGTAAGCCAGAAGGAAAAACAACAATACAGTATACTAACGCATATATATGGAATTTAGAAAGATGGTAACGAGAACCCTGCATGCGAGACAGAAAAAGGAACGCAGATGTATAGAACAGACTTGTGGACTCTGTGGAAGAGGGCAAGGGTGGGATGATATGGGAGAATGGCATTGAAACATGTTAATTATCATATGTGAAATCAATCACCAGCCCAGGGTTGATGCTCGGGGCTGGTACACCGAGATTTCCCATGGTGAGGGAATCGGGAGGGAGGAGGGAGGGGGTTCTGGAGGGGGAGCATATGTAAACCCATGGCGATTTCATGTCATTGTATGGCAAAACCAACACAATAAAGTAAAGAAAATTTAAAAAAATAATAATAATGGAAAATACAATGTGGTAAGGTCATACATTGGACTATTATTCTGTATAAAAAGAAATGAAGTACAGGTGCACACTATAATAAGCAGAACCATGAATACCTCTATTAGTGAAAGAAGGAAGATACAAAATTTCACATATTGTTTGATTTCACCTATATAAATTTTCAGAATAGGCAGATTCTTGAAGATGCGAAGTAGATTAGTGGTTCCCAAGGCCTGGGAGAGGAGGGGAATGAGGAATGAATGCTAATAGGTTTGAGATTTCTTTTCAGAGTGATGAAAATGTTCTGAAATTAGATAGTGATGATCACATGATTATGATTATACTAAAACCTACTGAATCATATCCTCTAAAATGGTGACATTTATGGTATATGAATTATACTCAATTCAAAAAAATAAACAAGCAAAAAGCTGAAGCATTGGGAATCAGAGGGAAGTAGCCACCCAGTTTCTGGTTAGTAAATGTTCTTTTTTCCATTTTAGAGACAGGATTCTTTAAGAAGCAGGAAATTATATATATATTAAAAAATATGAAATGTGTACTCTTATTTCCACAACACATTTTATACAACTAATGTCTGTATCTCTAAACAAAAAACACAAGTAAAACCCCAAAACAAAAATGAAACAAAACCTCTCTATATTTCTTGTCCTTATTTCATATTTAGTATGTAATATATTTTTATTAATAAAGTTATACCTATTTGTAAGAACACTTCATATACCTAGTCACATATCTTGACTATAGATTGACACTGTGTATCCAAATATTTTATTTAATATATTTTAAACAAAGAAAATAAAAATCTATCAGTATTTTTTTCTTTTTGATACACATCAAATTAGTGTATGTTTATATTCCTACTTACATATTTCTTTTCATTTATTTTGACTATACTCAGTAAGAGGTTTCTCTCTAAACTGAGGCTATCATTGGGCTCAGCGATAATATATCTTATGATGAATTAGATAATGGTCCCCTCAGTTTCTGTTTACTTCCTTCTTCTTGAAATTCTTATTTCATGCATATGTGCCTTTGAAAGTCAACTATCCTAGTTTTTCTCTTTATGGCTTTCTCATAATAGTTATCTTTTAATCTCTCGAGTTCTGGAGAAATTCATCTTTTCTAATTCATTGACTTACAGTGTTCCATTTGATCTTTAAGTGATGTTTAGAATTTTAGTTAGTTGTATCAAAATATGAATCATTATCTGAATTCTCCATTGCCTTCTTTGGGGCCCTTTTTATGAGTTAGACCAATTATCCTAATTAGAAATTGTTGGTTATTTTAGTGCCAGATTTTAATACCTAGGAGTACTTCTTTCTAATTTGCAATAAGCAATGAGGTCATCAGCCATTTCTAGTGTCCTATCTTATCTTCATTTTATCATTTAGAAATTTCTCTACTTTTTAGGATTTTTTCTTAAGTTTTGTGAGTGATTTAAATGTTATCTATTGTTTTATTCTCCCTGGAGGAGGAAAAGGACAATCAACTCCAGTGCGACTGAGCACACACACGGTGTAAAATCCATATTACTTCTTGACAGATATTCACTTTGCTTACTTCCTATTGTTGTGCCACAGATACACCCAGATTAGGACATATTTTCAATTCTATTAATGCCAAATTACAGTTACAATGGCAGGCTTCCCAGATGGCTCAGCAGTAAAGAATCCACCCACAATGCAGGAAACACAGTAGACCACAGTTTCAGTTCCTAGGTGGAGAAGATACCCTGGAGAAGAAAATGGCAATCCACTCCAGTATTCTTGCCTGAAAAATCTCACGGATAGAGAAGCCCGGTGGGCTACAGTCCAAGGCTTTGCAAAGAGTCAGGCATGACTGAGTGACTAAGCACACACACTAGAAGAACAGGACAATATTCATAGGTTTATAATCAGATAAGATCATGGGCTGGAATTCTGCAGCCACTTCATCCTGTCAGGCATACAGTTGTTCTGGACATATCACTGCACAGCATTCATTACTAGTCAACCTTGGTTTAGAGAACTACTAGTAATTCTTCAAGATTTAACCTAAATGTCTCATTATCTTTATTTCATTTTCATAAGATGCTAATCTTCGGTGGGTTTATACTTTTAAAATATATTTATGCTCCTTTTTTATATATTTACTTGTGTAGGTGTCTACTTATAAAATTCCTCTATGACTAGAAGAGTCTTCCATTAGTTTTTGTGTTGGCATTTAATCACAGTAGATGCTCCAACAAAGGGAAACTGTTGAGCTTTCCTGTTAAGCTCCTGATTCCTAGCCATTAGTATACTTCTTTTATGCCTTAATGACCCTTATGGTTTCAATATTTTGCTTTCAATCTTGAGTTCTAAAACACACTAAGTAAGAAAATTTGAGCTTCAGAACATGAATCTCCTACTACCGTTTGCTGCCCACAGAGATGATGTTCATCGGTCTGTTTTTAAGATGTTCACTACATGCCAGTACTGTTCTAAACCCCATTCATTTAATAAAACAGACTGGGCAGATCCAGTACAACTAGTGACCTCCTTTTATAGATGGTTGGACTGAAACATAAAAACTTAACATTTTTTTTTTAATTATTTTTATTTATTTATTTGGCTGTGTTGGGTCTTAGTTGGGGCATGTGGGGTCTAGTTCCCTGACCAGGGATCAAACCTGGCTCCCCTGCATTGGGAGCTCAGAGTCTTAGCCACTGGACCACCAGGGAAGTCCCAAAACTTAACATTTTGAAGGTCACAAAATAGTAATTAATAAAGACAGGATTTGAAAAAGGAAATCTAGCTCAGCATCGGAATTCTTAACCACCCTATGTTCTTTTGCCTTTCACTAATGAATGTTGTTACAACTAGCCTTGAGGAATCCAAGAGAGAAAGCTACAGTATATCACTTTTCTTCACTATGAAAAGGTGGAGCTTATTTACACCTTCCTAGATTTATCTGAGACATTGCCAGAGTGTATAGGAAAAATCTATTATATCCCATTTCACAAAAACCAAAACATCTATTAAGCACAAACTAAGTACCTGGAACTGTAATTGGTATCTCACACATATGATTTAATTTATATGAAATGCATAAGGTTGGCATCATTTGTCTTTTTCATTAACATAAAAATGGAGGCTCAGAGCTTATGACAACTGTGAAAATGATTGAAATGGGTAAATTAGAAATAAACTCCTTTCTGTTATTAAATGGAAGAAGAATCAAATGGCAATATTAATAGAGACTCCTAGCTTTGGATCAGTTGTTTACTCTGTCAAATACTTTGTTCCTATGTTATACCTCCTTTTCTGATATTGAATATATTATCCTGAATCACAGCCCCAGGATTTTCTAGCATTACCTGCAGCTTCATATTATGTAATTGAGAATGTTATTCTGTCAAACTCAGTTGTTACAAAATGTGATTTAGTACCATATGGTATTTACTGGCTTCCCAGGTGGTACTAGTGGTGAAGAACCAGCATGCCAATGCTAGGAGACATAAGAGATGTGGTTTCTGTCCCTGGATAGGAAAGATCATCTGATGGAGGGAAAGACAACCCACTCCAGTGTTCTTGCCTGGAGAATCCAATGGACAGAGGAGCCTGGAAGACTACAATCTACAGGATCTCAAAGAGTCAGACACAAATGAAGTGACTTAGCACGCACACAATGGTATTTACTCACCCATTCAACAGACATGTATTTAGCATTCTTTATATGGAAGCTGAGATGCTGAAGATATTATGATCCCCAGAAATGATCAAACAAGAGCAAGGCATGACTTAATCTTACACTGTATTTAAAGTATATTTTTCAAAATTAATTTTCATCATTATATGTCAGTTTCTGAGAGGAAGGACTGTCTTTTATTTCTGGAACTTCTGGGTCCATTACTGTATATTAACATAAAGATGGGAAAAAATCATGGTTCTAAGTCCAGTAGATCTGTGTAGAAAAGCAGTTCTACAGCCCAATTAGCAGTAGGAAAATACTAAGTTCCCTGTTGAATAGGATTAGTAATACTTGAAAGGACTTCCATGAGAATTAAAAGAAATAATACAGATTATTCATTGTGATACTTGGAATCATGATACTTTTTTCAATAAAATGTTAATGTTAACTATTATTATAGGTGCTAAGTCAATATGTGTTGAATGAAACATAGTAGAATGCAACAGGTGCTATCAAATTTAATTATAAAGATTTATCAGATCCTAGAATATCTAGGGACTAGATGTCCTTGCACAGGCAGGCTTCATAATGTAGGTGATATTTACATTCCCCAGGAATGGGTTAAATTTGTCAATCAAGAAGGGCAAAGGTAGGGGAGGAAGATACCAAAAAATACCAAAGCTCAGATAGAATATTCAAAAGTTCCCTTTGTCTATGTTAAAAATTTTCCCTAAAGAGCTGAATAACTTTATGGTCATATATTCCTTAGAGAATATGAAGAAACAGAATCAAGCAAATCTAAGATGCCATTTCTTCTTGTGGGAGAAAGGCACAGAATGATTCGTTTCTGGCCTGGGTGACCAACGGTAAGCTTGCTTGAAGATAAGATGGTATCCTCTAAGGTATGCATATACTTCCCTGGCCTGAAGAATGTGGCTGAGAGCTGTTCTACAAAATTATTTTTGACAGGTGCCTTTCAAAGGAAATATATCTGTGTCTTCTGTCACAATTTGCTTCAAACTCTCAGTGAGGGAGAAAATGTAAACTTTGAAATCTACTTTTAAATTAAATTCTTAAGATACGTTTCCCGAGCTTCCTCTGTAGCCTTCAATGCTTTATCTCCGCTATATATTTTTCAGTAAATGGGGCAATTATCCGATTGCTCACTGAAGGACTGTTTTAAATAATACATAGGCATACTGTTGCAAGACATCATTTTACAGTTATCACTTTCTTAAGCTTATGCAATGGTACCTCAAGTGGGAGTACTACTGAATAAAATTAGAGTTCCCTAAGCCTCTTTAAAAAAAAAAAACTGAATTGTTTTTGAGATGAAAATGTTAACTTTTTTCCAATGCATTCTTTTGAATTATATTTCCACATTTCATAAGTACATTAAGGAAACAGTATAATCTTCTTTGAAAGTAATACTGAAAGTATGCATACACATATATGCATGCACACATGACTGAATCTTTCCTCCTACTCATACTTTTACTTTTTAACCTATTTCCCAAATAACCTTTGTCTCCTTCACAAAAATAATAATCCAGACCATCAATAATCTTTATTTTAGTGGCATGTGGTAGACTTCCCATAACTACAGAATAGAGTTGATTGAATTAGGAAAAACACAATGCAGAAGGATTAACCTTGCTATAAGTTCAGAATTTGTAGTTTATTATAATAAGCATTTGACATTTTGGAAACGGAATGTTTAGAGATGGAAATTTGACTTGAAATGGAATATTTCAAAAATCTGCTCAAATTAATTTTGACCAAAATTAATGAATAACTTTTAAAGTTATTGAAATTTCAGATGTTATAAATTTAATTCCTTTGATTTTGAACTTTAATGGCATTTGCCCTCTCTGTTCAATTGCATCTTTTCAAGACTTTCAGGGAAAAAAAGAGCATAATTTAGAAAAGACTGCACATAGATCTTCTGTTGAGAGCACAGTTATCACCAAAAAGCACACTTCTTTTTCTTCTAAATTTTTTTCAGGATAGTAATTGTACATGTAATTTTGTGAAAACTTAGAAGCAAATTATATAAAAACTCCATGGTTAGCAAATACACAGGCTAAGAAGGCAGCATTACTTTATTCTAAATAGAATGAACTCAACAGATGTAAAATAAGTCTTTGGAGACCTTATCATGATTTAAAATATAAACACAGCAATGACCAGCAGGTTATGCTACCATAAAAAGGACAAAGGGAGCAAAATACTGAAGAAAAATTATCAGAAGAATGTTCAAGCCCTAAAATTTGCACTGACAATTAAGGCCTACCTCTAACTTCCTGCATCTGTGCTGCAGAATGTTGTATTTCGTGCCAACAATACAGAATGTTGAAGTATGATTAAGCTTTGGAGAACTCTAAGCCACCTGTCCCAGCAGCACTTTATTGGAAGCAAGAATAAGACATCATGAAAGATCTAAGAATATGCTGTGTTGGCGAGAAAGAGAGAGAGGGCGAATGAATACCCGAATTATTTGAGTCTGTCACAACCCCTGGTTTTTAAAGTATCAGTATAATCACTATGCATATTGAGTAGGCAGAAGAACCAGGTCATTTTTCAGAGAGAGCTTTGTCAAGTTAGAAAACTTGAAATAATTACCGGATCAGGTTACTCAACATTTAAACACTGATTAAAATTATTATTAGCTTTAAATCAATGAACAAAGTTGCAAGTATTAGTTCTCCTCAGATTTTGTCTTACCATTTTTCTGCAGAGACTGCGATTCTACCATTATGTAGGGTTCTAGCATTTTAAAAGGAGGAATTCTTATCTGCTTTTCTTGTTGCCATATGCTGTTTGATTAATCCGGTTTAGAAACTAAAATAAATTGCAAACACTGATGTTTCTATTTAGTTTGGATCTTGAAGTTACTACAAACAGAAATTTACCAGATTGGAGGCTTGTCCAACAATGTAAATACACAGAACTTATTCAGGAAAAGAAGAGAGATTTTCAAAGGTTAATTCAAGTCAGAGTTGATCAATGAAACAAATGTGTTGGACTCCCCCTTACTTTTCTATTCCCTTCACACATCTTTCATAGGCATATCCCAGAACATTAGCTATGTTCATTGCACCATGCTTTATAAGGTCACTGGTGCTTTACACATTCTCAAAGAACCTCCATAAAATATTTTGTTTAATTGGATCATTAACAGCTATCAATTATTAAGTACCGTGTAGATGACTTTGAAAGTCAACTAGGGTTCAATGTATTCATCTGGCAATGGTGAAAATATAGAGTGACTAACTTGGAGATATATATGTATGTATATACATATACAGAGAGAGAGAGACAGAGCTGGTTCAGTTAACTCATGATGGCTCACAATAATGAATCACAGATTCGTAGAATTTAGTTGTTTGAAGTTGTTAGGTAGATCATTCAAAATAGAGGATATTTGAGAAAATAATATTTGAGAATTGGTTTGATATATATAAGGATATGATATTTTATACTAACCTGGGAAGTAGCATTTCTGGAAACAAAGCAGGGTTAATCATATTCATCTGGCTCCCATGCTGAACTCTCTTCCTGGAGGAACTAGAATGTTTGTCATATACCTTCAGACTGATGCAGTGTGCAAGCTTAAAGCAGCAGTGATCTCACTTTGAAAGATTCTGCATCACATTAAGTCAAGAAATAATTAACATTTTGGCTCTCAGAATCTCAGCAGGTTTATTATTTTGATTTTGAAGACCACTTTTTTCAGAGACCGGTAGACTAGGGTAAATTAAGGAACAGATGAGAACAGGCTTAACACCCTGGATTTAAAATTATTAGCAATACAAACTTAATTTTAAGACTTGCCAAGTACTTGGCAATTTTAAGATTTGCCAAGCAATTAAAATTGCCTCTACTATCTGTAATTTAAAGGATATTGCCTTATCTAATTTGCTTTTCACTGCATTGTCAAATAAGAAGACAACTGATATGTACTGGTTTTATAGATTTAAAGAAATGAAGCTTGAAAGAAATCTAATGTCATCTCCAAAGTTATAAATTAAGGAAGTGGCAAAGCTAGGACTTGGGTTGATGTTTTTGACTCTATGTGACATGCTTCTTATAATAATAAGAAATATAGTAAACAATTGTTTGCTTCTTAATGATTTAACTTTCTGATTTGCTACTGTTTCTATTTCATACTTGATAAACAAAGATGTACACATAGAAATAATACTTTTATATAAATTTGATTTGAATAAAAATTAAGCATTTTGCATTCTAGGCCTTGTGCTAAAATCTTTTCATGATATATCTTACTCAGCACTCAGAGTATCCTTATTAAGAAAATAGTGTATTTTCCCCTATTTTGGAAAAAAAAAAGAAATAAATATAAATTACAAGTACTAAAGGTAAGGGCTGTTAAATGGTAGAAGCCAAATTTGAATCATAAACAAACTCAATCTAGAGATGTTTAGCTTTTTTAATAGTGTACATATCATATAGATATTCCTTTTTCTTAACATTGGATGACTTTACATATTTTACTGTAAACTTAAAGTAATTGTTTAATTTGTCTAGTATGAACCTATATTTGTATGTTTTGTTTTCCCAAAAGGTTTGAATATTTTTAATACAAATAAGAATATATACAGCTAAGGGGCTTTAATATTTTTAAAATTTCAAACACATATTCATCTAAATCTTTTCTCCCAAGAAAAAAATTTGATGCTAATCCATTTTCTCCAATGACATTTGATATGAAATTTTCCCATTTACTGCTTAATAATTTCCATAGCGTTTTTGTATCATGAAACAATTATCTATTTAGCACAGAAACTTTTGCAAATGTACTGTATCTAAAAACTCATGTGGGAAAAAGAAGAAGTTATGTGCAATTTTTCCACCAAAACCTGCAATTACCATCTAGGCATATGCCTTTGTAGGTTTTTTAATTTTATTATTTTTTTTTCTAAGCATATGAACTGTGAAGTAGTTAAAGGATAGGGAGATTGCAAAGCTAGCCCAACGTGATTTAGCCAAACCAGGATGCTTTCCAGATAAATTGATTCCAATGTTCCCTATCATATCATAGATTGCAAATGTTTATCTGTAGAAAACACTCCTACTTCAAGGGTCATACACACACGGGGCCATTTTGGGCCCGTGGACCATAGTTTGCCAGCCTCTGCTCTTCACCTTCAGTCTACCTTGACTCTCACAAAGAAAACAAAACAAAGAGTACTACTTTGACTGATATTCCTTGAGATGCCTTTTCCACATTCAATTGAAAATATCAAGTTGGGGTTCTTGAGAAGAACTGACAATATTATTCAAGGTATAATAGAATATCATGAGACAGAAAAAGAGACACAGCTAATATAAAAAGTGACTTGAATATGTGAGCCAAATGTTTTTTGCTTTACTGTTTTACTCCTCCCAAAAGAGGACAGGTACAGATCACTGAGAAAAAATATATTGCCTTTTATGATTGCCTACCGAACTGCCACCGTGTAAGGCTTAATCACTTGGTGTAGAACATGCCGATAAAAGAAGAGAGCTATTCAAATTTAAAAGATTCCATATAACTCATTTGAAAAGGAAACAAAATTATTGAGTCTCTTACCACTGACTTGAGTCTAAACAAATTATGCTGCTCAGGCCTATGAAATGTGTTTCAGACGATGACTAAGGAACTGGCACCTCACTTACAGAGCTTATGTTGATACCTTGCCAAAACATAAGCCATTATATTTAGTTTCTCACTATTTTATTCTAATATCTAAGTGCTGAAGCTATCCAAGTGAAAAGAAGAAAAAGACTTGGGGATATTGAGACAACTCTACTAAAGGAATTATTATCCAGTGTGACAAGATAATGGTTTATTACTGAAAGAAAAACGCCCTTTCAAATCCCAAGACATTTGTGAGGGAATTAAAAAAAAATGAGATCAACATGATATATTTGTTTTGAAGTACATTGTTTTATGGTGATTGTCTATTTCTCTTGATTCAAGAATGCTAAATAACTCTGTATAAAAGAATAAATTTAGTTGCAGTTTCAGAAAACCATTGCCAAGCTTAGCAGATAAAAAGAAGACTGACAAAGATTAGTGGGAAAAGAAAGAGTTTGTTTTTTAAAAAATGACAACTTTTGACTAGGCTAAGTAATGTAAAAGTTTATAAAAGTTGCTTAGAAAATGGAACTATTAACAATTCCGTATTACCTATTCTGGATTGATAACAAATAACAATTCTCTTCAAAAATTATTTAAACATGATTTTTTGGGTCATATGTCTAACGTGGAGAACAAAAAAAAAATCTAGCTTTGCTAGATATTTTGCTTAATTTTCATTAGTAGCTGGTGTATTATAACTACGGGGTTTCCCAGGTGGCATTAGTGGCAAAGAACCTCCCTGCCAACATAGGAGACATTAGAGAGATGGGTTAGATCCCTGAGTCATGCTGATCCCCTGGAGAAGGAAATGGCTACCCACTCCAGTATTCTTGCCTAACGAACCTCATAGACAGAGGAACCTGGCAGTTTGCATTTCACAGTGTTGCAGAGTAGGACTTGAAACGATTTAGCATACACACATGCATGCACATAGTAATACATGTTTTAATCAAGAAAGCTGAATATTCTAATGCCAGTTGAAATATGTTAGAAATATAAGGATGGTTATAGAGTATTTTATTTTGTTTTAGAGAGTAGAGAAGACTAAATGAAAGAAGTAAAGATAGGGGAAAGAAAACACTAAGTGAGGAAAGCCTTGGTGGACACTAGCTATATGTAACTAACTGGTTTCAGTCTGGCCCTAGCAGTTTTTATTCTTTAACTGAGATATAGCTGACACATAATATTTTATTAATTTCAAATGTGTAATATAATGACCTGAAATCTGTACATTTTGCAAAATGATCACCACAATAAGTCTAGCTAGCATCCATCACTATACAGTTACATTTTTTTCTTATGATGAGAACTTTTTTAAGCTTTACTCTGTTAGCAACTTCCATATGTACCATACAGTCTTATTACCTATGGTTAACACGCATGTGACATTTACAGGATGTGTTTATTATAACTAGTTTATACCTTTTCATGACCTTTACCCGTTTAGCCCACCTATCTCTAGCACAACCAATCTGTTTTTCATTTCTATGAGTTTGTTTTTTGTTTATTTTTTAGACTACCTATAAGAATGCAGGTGTGCTCAGTTGCTTCAGTTGTGTCTGACTCTTTGCAACCCCATGGACTGTAGCTCACCAGGCCCCTCTATTCACAAAATTCTCTAGACAAGAATACTGGAGTGGGTTGCCATGCCCTCCTCCAGGGGATCTTCCAAACCCAAGGACTGAACCTGCCTCTCCTGAATTGCAGGCAGTCTTTAACCACTGATCCACCCGGGAAGCCCACATATATGCAAGATCATACAATATTTGTCTTTTCCCGTCTGCATTATTTCACTTTGCTTAATTTGCTCAAGATCCATCCATATTTTTGCAAATTTCCTTCCTTTTCAGAGTAATATCCCAGTGTATTTACATCAATTTTTTTATTCATCTGTTCATCAACTGAATGCCGTAGGTTGCTTAAATGCATAGGCTGTTGTAAATGATGCTGAAGTGAGCATAGTAATATTTCTCTCTGTTTTCATTTCCTTTGAATAAATATTCAGAAGTAGAATTGCTGGATCATATGGTAGCTCTATCTTTATTTTTTTGAGTGCACAGGAGTTTTCTTTCCTTCATATCCTCACCCAGCTCTTGTTATTTTTTGTCTCTTTGACAATAGTCATTCTAATAGAAGTAATGCTATGTCTCAGAGTGCTTTTGATTTCCATTTCCCTGGTAACCAATGGTGTTCCACACCTTTCATGTGCCTGTTGGCTGGCACTACACTCTTTAATTTATCCCCCTTTAGCCAGAAACACTGGCCACATGACCAAAGATGGATAATTAAAAAGAATGCCCAGTAACTAACAATCTTCCATGAAATAAAAACAGTGAGAAAAGCTATCTTACTTTGAGGGTATTTTGTTGGTTAGACTGAATTTTAAAAAATGAAGAAATTAGGCATAGGAAAATAAAAGATTATGGTAATTTTGCCATAAATTGGAATTGACACCAGAGGTCCATGAGACCTCTGAAGCACTGACCAAAAATTTATGGGAGAATAGAAACTGAAGAAAAGTTGACAAGAGAAATAGGACTGAGTCACATTTATGTGCCTGTTTATTCTTGTGGGAACTTTCTTAATTCAATGTTCCATGAATCCCTGGGCTATTATGAATCTTAGTCTTAGATTCCCATGAAATTTACCTCTTCATTCCATATCAACCCTAAAAACCAGTTCCTTTTATTTATATATTTATTTCAATAGTTTATGCTTCTTGAACCTGGCTGCATATTAGAAGCGTCTGGTGAGTTTTTGAAAATCAACAAGAGATTCTAATTTAATAGGTCTGGGATATGGGACCAGCACTTGGTATTTTGTTTGAAGCCTCTCCAGGTGACTATAATGTGCAGCCAGGATAAGAACCATGGGACTAACTTGGTGGGTTGCCAATTCTTTGAAATCAAAACAGCCAGACTAAGATTCATGTTATTAAGAGTAAGGAAAGGTAAAATTAACCATGCCTGCTCGATGATTTAATGACTAAATTGTATGTTAGTATATTGTGAACAAGTTCTTTCTCTAATTAATGGTCTTGTGCCTAATGATAATTCAATTAATCTGTTTAGCTTGTTCCAGTGTTCAAAGCATTTTCACACACATTATCTCAATTGCTTACAATAATAAGTAAATATTATATTGTTAGCCTCCTCTGTTCCAGAAAATTTTTACATGTAAATAGATTTCATAATAACATCATAGTTATTTATACTTTGTGTTTTACAGGGTTTTCCCCCAATTTATTTTGTATAATATCTTCATAGGAAAAGAAATGTGAAGTAATCCTGCTAAATTTTTATATACCCTTTTGATCAGGGGTTAGCAAATTTTGTATCAGGGATTGGCAAAATTTTTGTGTAAAAAACCAGATAGGAAATACCTAATATTTACCACTGTAAAAAGTTAAATTTGCAGACCATACAGTCTCCATTGCAGTTACTCTGTCATAATTTGGAAGCAGCCATATGCAACATGTAAATGAATGGATATGGCTATGTTATAGTAAAATTTTATTTACACAAGTTGTGTATCAATTTTGGTACACAAGCTATAGTTTGCCAAATCTCATATTGTATGAGCTAAAATTTGGCTATAGTTCTTGTTCTATGATCATTATCTTTTAAAATTTTGCATATTTTGACCTTGTTAGATATTTAGAATATGAGGAGAAATTAGATAATAGACTTTTTCTGTAAAAGGCAACCATTGAGAGTGGGAGGCAGGAAGCTGATTTTTTTTTTTTTCTTATATCATTGGGTTTCAAAAATTCAGCCACTAATATAGCCAAGTCTATAAAATTTTGCCTAGTTCACAGTAATGTAAAATCTGAAATATTTCTATAGTGAATGATTTTTATGTAGTTATCAATGACAATCTTTTCTTATTTTTATTTGCTCTTCGGTCTTTATTTTTTAATTGATCTTAAGCCTTTGTTTAAATGTTTAAGTCATGTATACTGTTTCACATTATAGCCAGTGTTGCCTAGTTTGTATTTTAAATTTGATGTAAACATGGTATACTTTTAAAACTAGTATAAATCTAAAAATAAATTTGACTTAAAGAAAAACATCCATTTTAAAGCAAATTGATTTCAAAGGAGGATATGTTAGGATTTTTGGCTGGTTTCCCTTCCCTTGGACTTCCTTATATCTTTTCATATACCAAATTATTATTCTCAAGTTGGTTTTATAAATAAGATGTGCGTCCAGACAAAAAGAGCACAGCTGACTTCTGTCAGCAGTTTGGCACGTTGTTCCTTGAGTATTTCAGGCCCATTCCCAGAGACAAGGAGTAATTTATTACTGTCATTTTATTTTGTTTCCTCAGGTATCTAGCAGTTGTTAGAGGTAGTCAGCAGAAACAGCAGTCAAATCGCATCTCTGTTGGACAGTTCCTTTCCTGTGCTTGCAGTGGAAGCTCTTAGCTATGGGAGGCAGTGTCCTCCCCTACCAGCACTGTTTCTTTGCTGGAAACCCACTATCACAGGGTCCTTGCTCTTGGCCCAGCCTTGCACTTGGAGCAAGAATAAATGCAGCTGCTCAACTCCTACTGCATGGAAAGCATGCGATTTGACTGCAAATAAACTGAGTGTGTTTTTCTTGGGGCAGGGTGGTTGCAAATGAGTGAGTCAAAAACAAACTTGTTGTGATGATAAATTGATCAAAAATGATTTTTTTCCAGCCACTGATTCTGCAATTTTTCCAGTTACTGATGCCTACCTTACTTTTAAAAATTGCAATTACTCAAAATAAAGGAATAGCAGTCTGATTGTTTTTACTTTTAAAAAACAGTGGCCAGACAGTGTAACCTCTCTACTTTTCAAAACCATGATTCTTTAAACTAAGGGTATAGCTCTTTCTAATTGTAAATAGAATGGGGACACTTCAGGCACAGGTTGTAATAATACCTATGTTTATTAGGAATATCAGCTTAGTGAGAAATATCTAGCCTTGAATTTTTTCCTTAGTAGTATCTACTTCAAATGTTTAGCCTGTTTACTCCATTTATCCTGTAGTTTTAGGTCTTTTATTATTTGATAGCTTTGAAAATCCTTTATTATTAGATAGCTTTGAAAATCCTTCTTATAAACAATTAAAAGTACCCAGTGAAACAAATAAATATTCTTTTTTGTACAGGAGTGAAAATATTTTATAATTTCCCTCATTTCTCATTATATCAAATAGTCTGTATCCCCAGGTTTGTGTAATTATTTGCAAAGTTAAAGTGAATGTCTCTGGAAAAATGTTTTAAAGTCGGTGATTGGACATATTCCCATTCTATTAATTTGTGATTTTAAACAATAGGTAATATACTTTCTCAACCAAAATTATTTTTTTAAGAGTTCACTTAGAACAATTTCTTGAGGCATCTAACCACTTGTCTTTTGGGATGGAAACTTATAGACTTTATAAAGGCATCTTCTCCCATGGTCCACCTTCCCCATGACCTGCTTTCTTATTGACTCCTCAGAAAAATCTCCTGAAGAAAGTACAATCCTACGCCCACTCTACAGACAAGGACACTGAAACAAAGTCTCACAGCTAGAAAGTAAGCAAAGCCCCAGATTTTATTTCAGGCATGCTGATGCAGAACTGGAACTCAGAAACTCATCACAAATGTAACAACCATGGATGATTTTTTAAAAATTACTGAGTACTTTTCTAACTCAAAATTACTTGTATTTGAGCTGCTTTACTACTCATATTAGCACAGGATAGTCTGAAAATGCAATAATCAATCAATCTGATTTCTTTGGTTGTTGTTTTAACAGCATGCCTGAAAAGGAAAGTGAAAGTATTAGTTGCTCAGTCGTTCCAGACTCTTTATGACACCATGGACTTGAGCCTGCCAGGCTCCTCCTCTGCCCATGAAATTTTCCAGCAAGAATACTGGAGTGGATTGCCATTTCCTCTTCAGTGGATCTTCCCAACCCAGGGATCTAACTCAGGTCTCCTGAATTGCAGGTGGATTCTTTACTATCTGAGCTACCATGGAAGCCCAGCTATCATGTCAATATTTAACAAATTAAATAGGAAAAAATTGCCTTATATAAATTTATTTTAGCTCAAAATTTTCATTTAAATTTTGTTTATTTTTTCAGTTTCATATTGTGACCTAATTGTGTACCCAATGTCCCTGCTATGTTTGGCAAAGAGGCTCATTAATTTTATTACCTCTAGTAGGATAAAAGGGGAATTTTGAAATGGCTTGCAGCTACAGATCAATACGCTAACTCAATAGAGATAATTATTAAAATCACTAGGAGACCAGCAAGCTGTCAGCTGTAAGCAATCATTTTAGGCCTGGGATAAATCTGCAGAAAACACAAAGCAAACTTTAAGTGTATTATTTTACAATTGAGAGTCAAATGCCTACAGTTATCTTTCTGTTATTCATTTCCACAGATCTGTAATCATTGGTTCCTGATGATATATATTGATTTTTAAACACTTTGGCCCACCAAGCTTCATATTTAACATTAATTGTTCGGTCTGCTTTTTTCCTCTTTCACTAACCCAGTTTCGTGTCTTATTTAATTAATACATTTTGTTCATTCCCTTTTTATTTTTAAATATGAATATCCTATTCAGACTTAAGCATTTAGAGTGATCAGTCATGGAACTGTAGGAGAAAAAGATGTCATGTATTTACAAATGAAAGCAAAATGTCCCATATATATAGCATTTGTGCAGTACTTGAATTCTGTCTTAGAGATAAACTTATGCTCTGTCTTATAGTTTCTTTGAAACAATGAGGTTGTCGTATCATCAAGGACTCTCTTAATCTCTCTTAAATTTCACACATCTTCCTGTTTCTCCTAGAAAGGTTAGTAAAATATCCCTTTATCATCATTTGATGTTGTCTCTCTTTTTTTTTAATCTTCTTTCCTGGGATTCTTAGCTCCTTTTAGAAAAAATATTCAATTGGACCTGAAATCTTATTATTTTCATGAACTCAAATGGAAAGCTATTCTATTGTACATGCCCTGAAAAAAATCAATGGGGCTAAGCATTGCATCAAGCACATTTTTCACTTATGTTGTGAACTTCTGGGTCAGCATCCTAGGTATTGTAAGAAAATAATTAAAATAGAAAATTAATGGAAATTTCCACAAGGATGTTTAGACATACACTTAATCTATGCACATAGATGTATACTTCAGTATTATAGAAAAATAAATGAAGTGATTAGCAAAATTAGAATAAAACCTAGTGTGTAGATTCTGAACATAGTATCTCTATAAAACATGGTAGCATATGGCTTTTTTCTCCAGTTCAGTAAAAAATACGTGAAGTAAAATACAAGAGGAAACTATAACATATTATATGAATAATATGGCCATAAATGATCACTTTTAAGAGCCTCATGATTCTCTTTTGTGAGAAAGGAGATGTAACCTTATTTTATTTGGTACTCTTTTTCCCAGATTGTGAGTGCTGCTGCTTTTCTTTCATTGACTGCTTTTGGGGTCAATGGCTAGTAATGTCTCCAAACATATTGCCTTCCATCTACAAATAAAGTACATTTGTTTTTCTTAAGTTGCATATGAATTACTGCAGGTCTTTGAGGAAAAATAGAAATGAAAGAACTTCGGATCCAGGAAACAGTTACGTCCCCTAAAAACAGTACCATACTAGAAGAAATGGCTGGTTGATTTTCACAGATTCTTCCACTGTCTTGAAAACCAAAGACTGCTTTTAGTTTCCTGTTTGACAAAGTGAGACAAAGAGTGAAAAAAAAATAATGGGAAGTTTCTATCCAGGTGCTCAGATTGCAAATTTGATAACCAATTTAGTTTTTATGTAAATAGTTAATGCTAACAGATGAGTCTTACACAAAAATTGGTTTTATAGATGTCTAGGGACCTTTAAAGTTTGATGTATTATATATCCCAGGGAGAAAGTATGGAAACTGGTTTCAAGGCATGACATTACATGTATTAATTTTAGAAGCAGACTGACACATATAGCTAGTGATCCACTGGGGGATTTAATTTATCTTGGTTTCAGTAGTTTAGTCAGGTGTTAAAATGATAGATTTATTCTGATTCTAAAAGCTTTCTCTTGAAAGTCAAACTTCTAAAGTCCAAAGAAAAACAATTCATTTGACAATGAAAACTTCTTTGAGGAATATATAGTACAAATAAAAACAGCTTGTGACTGTCATTTGGCCTTTCTCTAGACGTATTTCCCTTTTCTGATTATTTCTTTTTACCCTCTTTCATAATAGTAATTCTTTGTTATACCAGTAAATATCTCTCTAGTGTAGTTTTCTCAACTCCCACACAATTAATATTTTGGACCAGATATTTCTTTGTTATGGGTTCTGTCCTGTGTACTGAACATTATTTAAGTATATTTTTGGCTTCTATCCACTAGATAATAATATTACATGCCCCCAGTCTTGGCAATCAAAAATGTCTGCAGAAATTAACTGTCCCATGCTAGCAGGAGTCAAAGCCATCCAGCAATGAGAACAGTTGCACTAGTATTTAATGTTATCTATTATATAGTTTGGAGATGGATGGACCTAAGCAGATACAAGTAAAGTTAACTATTCGTTTGTTTGAATCAGTTGGGAATATAAGACATGATGATTATTTAGAGAATGAGTGAATGAGTTACTGCAAAGAGCTGACTCATTTAAAAAGACCCTAATGTTAGGAAATATTGAAGGCAGGAGGAGACAGGGATGACAGAGGATGAGATGGTTAGATGGCATCACCAACTCCAGGAGTTGGTGATAGACAGGGAGGTCTGGCGTGCTGCAGTTCATGGGGTCGCAAAGAGTCGGACCTGAGTGAGCAACTGAACTGATCACTGAGTGAGTTGCTAGAATAATTGTAGCAAGAATAATCATAGGTAACATTTAATTAATACTTACTCTGCCAAATATAATTTTAAACAAAGTACATTATCTTTTTAAAATATTTACATAACCTTATGCAATAAGCAAAAATTACTTTTTCTATTTTATAGAAGTGGAAAGTGAGGTTTGGACAGGCTAACTAATGCTAAGACTTATTTTAGCTAGCAAAAGAAGTATCATTTTGCAATATTCAAGGTATCAGTTTAGATGAGAGACATAATCTGCTTCTAACAGTGCCAGTAAGTTAGTGGCAAAAACTTTTGTTGAATGTATGAATTAAAATAAAAAAAACCCTTGTGGGTTCAGATTCTTGACCTTCATAATGATGCCTTATGTTTTTGTCACAATTTTGAATGGAAGTGTTCTGATACATGTTTCTTTCAACTAAAATGGTTTCATACATTCAAATTTTAAGTTGAAATGGCAAGTGCTTATGATATTTTTAGGGTCATAAAATTGATGGATTGAGCTAGATGAGAACTAACACATACATAAAACGTTGACTGTGTGGATCACAACAAATTGTATTAAATTCTGAATGAGATGTGACTACCAGACCACCTTATCTGTCTCTTGAGAAACCTGTATATGGGTCAAGAAGCAACAATTAGAACTGGACATGGAACAACAGACTGGTTCAAAATTGGGAAAGGTGTATGTCAAGGCTGTATATTGTCACCCTGCTTATTTAACTTATATGCAGAGTATATTATGAAAAATGTCAGGCTGGATGAATCACAACCTGGAATCAAGATTGCCAGGAGAAATATCAGCAACCTCAGGTATGCAGATGATACCACTCTAATGGCAAAAAGTGAAGAGGAGCTAAAGAACCTCATGATGAGAGTGAAAGAAGAGAGTGAAAAAGCTGGCTTAAAACTCAACACTCAAAAAACAAAGATCATGGAATCTGGTCCCATCACTTCATGGCAATTAAATGGGTAAAAAGTGGAAATAGTGACAGATTTTATTTTCTTAGGCTCCAAAATCACTGCAGACAATGACTGCTGCCATGAAATTAAAAGATGCTTGTTCCCTGGGATGAAAGCTATGAAAAATTTAGTTAGCATATTAAAAAGAAGAGACATCATTTTCTGACATAATTTTGCTTCAGCAAAATTTGACTACATTTTGCTGTAATCAAATCTATGGTTTTTCCAGTAGTCATGTATGGATGTGAGAGATGGACCATGCACCAAAAAACTGATGCTTTTGAATTGTGGTGCTGGAGAAGACTCTTGAGAGTTCCTTGGACAGCAAGGGTATCAAACCAGTCCGTTGCTTCAGTTGTGTCCAACTCTTTGCAATCCCATGGACTGTCACCTACCAGGCTCCTCTTTTCATGGGGATTCTCCAGGCAAGAATACTGGAGTGGGTTGCCATTTCTTCCTCCAGGAAATCTTCCCCACCCAGGGATCAAACTCATGTCTCCTGTGGCTTCTGCATTGTAGGCAGATTCTTTACCACTGAGCCACTGGAGAAGCTGAACAACAACAACAACAAAACATGAAACATTATACATATAACATAAAATATAATGTATAAAACATAAAACATTATACATAAAGCATTAGACATTATTGGGGAAAACTGACAGTGATGGGCCCTGTAGCCTACAGAAAAATATACCCAAACAAAAGGCCTACAGCTTTTGAACTCTTATCAGCTGATTGTTGTGTAAGAATGCATAGTCAGGAATTTCAGAGCTGCTGATTTCTCAAGAAAATCTGAAATCTTAGATTTTTAAAGGAAAAGTTTTCATTCTATTTCTTATAATAAATTTAAACCCCAAAAAACAAAAAGGAAAATGTCTGCTGCAATAAAACATAGCTGCAGACAAGTACTGTCCATTAGCAGTTTTTGACTTCTGTTTCAAATAAATGTCTAAGAGTATGTCATGGGGTCCATCGTTTATTCCAAAAGAAAAAACAGGGAGGGGTGGATATTGCTCTAACACCTATTATTAAACTTTTCGTCATTTCACTGCTATTAGTTTACAAAATAGAAACCTAAAGAGTAAACGATTTGCTCAAATTATCTGAATTTGTTATATTCCCTGTTAAAGTTATTTGGGTAAGAGATATTGAGACTGTTGGACCAAAGGATGTCTATATTTCTTTCTTTGTATATTTTCAAGGCAAGGAAGTAATATTGCACTCATTTTATCTAGATTTACTAAAATATACACTAAAAAAGTTTCAATAACAAATGTGCAAGGAATAAGAATTTTTTTCTTTCAAATCAACAGAATTTATTTAGGCCTGTTTTTTGAAGCATTATATTAATTATATGTATATGGGGATTCTCTATTTGAGTTTCCAGTTTTTCAGTTCAGTTCAGTTCAGTCACTCACTTATGTCTGACTCTTTGTGACCCCATGAATCGCAACACGCCAGGCCTCCCTGTCCATCACCAACTCCAGAGTCCACCCAAACTTATGTTCATCGAGTCAGTGATGCCATCTAGCCATCTCATCCTCTGTCTTCCCCTTCTCCTCCTGCCCCCAATGCTTCCCAGCATTAGGGTCTTTTCCAATGAGTCAGTTCTTTGCATAATGTAGCCAAAGTATTGGAGTTTCAGCTTCAACATCAGTCCTTCCAATGAACACCCAGGACTGATTTCCTTTAGGATGGACTGGTTGGATCTTCTTGCAGTCCAAGGGACTCTCAAGAGTCTTCTCCAACACCATAGTTCAAAAGCATTAATTCTTTTGTGCTCAGCTTTCTTCACCATCCAACTCTCACATCCATACATGACTACTGGAAAAGCTATAGTCTTGACTAGATGGACTTTTGTTGGCAAAGTAATGTCTCTGTTTTTCAATATGCTATGTAGGTTGGTCATAACTTCCTTCCAAGGGTCAGCATCTTTTAATATTATGATTACAATCACAATCTGCAGTGATTTTGGAGCCCCCCCCCCAAAAAGTCTGACATTGTTTCCACTGTTTCCTCATCTATTTCCCATAAAGATTATATTAAGAAGCTTTAACATGATCAACTGTACTGCCTATTTCTGAAAATTGATCTGTAATGGTTGTTCATTTTTTTAAATAAAATAATCCATGCCAAAACAGAGTTACAATACCCAAATAAGTGAGTCTACCCTTCTTGACTCACTTGATGATAAAATCAAATTTTTATGCCAATTGTTTGGTTGGTCCATCTAAGCATACCCTTACATACACACACACACATACACACACATAATTTATATATTTTATTTTATGTAGATTGGAAGTATATGTTGCTTTATTTTCCCCTGTTAACACAGTTCCTTCCATTTCCTGTACCTCACTTCATTTTCGATCATTTTTATAAGATCAAAATAAAAATGCAGAAAGATACAGATGAGAAAATAGAGAAATGAATTTTAGAGAAAAATATTTTTTATCTAGATATAAAAATAATTACCTTATTAAAGACACAAACTTACCATTTTGAAAATCAAGTTAACTCTTCTTTCATTACTATTGTGAAGGGTAATAATGAGAGCTAATTTGCTTCTGAGTCATGATAACTTTCAGATCTGTAGACATACAGAAATAACTTAAAAGCTATCTAATCATTCATTGGGTCCTCAGCGGGGGCTATCCCTCCATCCCAGGGGACTCTTGGTAATTATCTGAAGACATTTTGATTGCCATGACTGGGGATTGAGGTGCTACTCATCTTTAGTAGGTAGAGGTGCAGGATGATACATCCTATAGTGTAGAGGACAGCCCATACCACCACCCAACAAAGAATCAACAGATTCAATGTATCAGTAAAACTGAGGTTGAGAAATTCAAACATTTGATCATCTAAGTCTAAATGATATATTGGATGTTATGGGTTGAAATTTTTCCCCCCTCAATAATTCATAAGTTGAAGTCCTATCCCCAGTACCTCAGAATATGACTTTATTTGGAAATACGGTCCTTGTCGCAATTACTTATAGTTGGTTGCAGATGTACACAGTTAAGTTTTAATGACAGAATAGTAGAGTTGGCCCCTAATCTAATTTTACTCATGTCCTTATGAAAGGAGAGATTTTGACCCAAACACACACAGGAGAACATCATGGGAAAATGAAACCAGATAGTAGGGTGATGTTTCAGGAGCTCAAGAGCCACCAAGGATAGCCAGCAAACCACTATATGTGCCTGGACAATCATCTAACAGATTCGTTCCCCTAGCCCTCAGAAGGAACCAACCCTGAGGACACCTGGGCCTCTGCCTTCTAGTCTCTGTAAACACTTGCTGCTGAAGCCATTCAGTTTGTGTTACTTTGTTATGGTAACTCACACAAACAAATTCATTGTCTTTTAATTTTTGTTAACTGCTCAGTTTACTTCAGGTTTCTGCTTAGGAACAAGTCTGAAAAGTGAACAACAACAAATTGCCTGCAGTGACTGGCTAAATTTCAGTACATTTAGCAATGTACTTACCTGGCTTAGATCAATGTCATACTTGAAACTAAAAGAAAGATCACAAATACTTTGATAAAGGTGTGCCAAAGTGGAAAAAAATATGAAAAAGAATATATATATACACACACACATATATATATATGTGCATATGTGTAACTGAATCACTTTGCTGTACAGCAGAAATTAACAAAATATTATAAATCAACTATACTTCTGTAAAATTAAGAAGAAAAAAAAAAAAAACTCAGTAGGGGTGCCAAGAACAAGGATTTCTTTCAATCAAGGTTTCTCCCAAGAGTCAATGTAACATATTTCTGAACCACTAAACACATTTTAACTCCTGAATTGAGAAAAAATGTGTCTTGATTCTTGGACACTTATTCTGAGTTAGGAGAAGGACATCTTCCTGTGGAATAAGTTAGCAATCAAAATAAAAAGCCAAAGGAAGGATTTCAAGTTCTTTCTTCTTTCTACAGTTTCTGTCAGTCTTATGAATGCATTTCTAAATATCACACTTTTGCTTCTCTTTTATTTATCCCACTAGAGCCACCTCATTTGGTTTGATGACTCCAAAGTAAACCTTTCAACTCTGTCCAAAGTCAAACTGTCTTTTTTTGTATGACAAAAACCATGTGTATGCAAATGCATGTGTGACAATACTATGGAGCAAATATCTTTCTGCATTATTCCCTATGCTTCATTTTTTATTTTTAAATCGTATATCTTCTACTATTTTCACACTGTGATGAGGCAACTGTTCTTGGGAAGAAAAGGGCAAATCCACACTGCAATCTCCAGTGTGTATGTGTCATACTCAGCTTATCTTCCTGCTGAGCAGTATCTACTCTTGACATTCTGCCAATGTCTCCTCCAGGGACTTCATCATTCAGACTGTCTGCCAGGTCTCTGTGGCAATTGAATATCAGTTTTGATTTGTACTATTTGGTGAAATGATAGAGTAAATAGATTGGCACTAAACTTCTTTTACTACTGATTTCTAATGATTTTCACCCCCCCAAAACAAAACAATCCATTGCACACCTTGGACTTCAGTTAGCCTTTTGTGCTAACAATTGTCCCTAGAGATAAAGTTTATAGAGTAGGGTAGAGGAAAATGTCATATTTTCAAAGAGGATGACACCCTTTCTTCTAGGCTTGTAGGCCTGGTTCTAATGCATTATACATCACATGGGACCACCTAGGAAGTATTTTTTTCTTAATAGTTCAATTTCTGTCAGATTTACAGGCAATATGAGAAAATAGAAGAAAAACTTAAATGACATAAAATGAATTCAATATACAAATACAGAATGTTGAACCTGCTATAGAACAACTAATCTGATTTCTCCAACAAGTCAATGATATAGAAGAAAAAGTGAGGGAGCTGTTCTGCATTAAAGAAACAAGAAACATAGCAAGCAAATGCAATGTGTGGATTGGATATTGAGTCAAATCAACTAAAAACAAATTTGAAGCTATCAAGAAAATGTGATTAGGGACCAGATATACAATGCTTCAAATATCGCCAATTTTTGTTTAGGGATAAAAATGGACTTATTCTTAGGTTAAAACATGTCCTATATTTTTAAAAAACTGAATACAGATGTAATTTGGAGGTGAAATGATATGATACCAGGAATTAGATTTATACTAATTCAGCAAAGCAAAAAAAAAAAAGTGATAGATTTAAAAAATGGGGCAAAAATCCTAATGCTTGTTGAAATTGAGTGATGGGCATGTGGGAGTTCATTTGCAAGATTTCCTCTATTTTTTAATGAAGTTTGAAATTTTTTGTAACAAACATAAAGAGTGAGGATACCAAGTTCAGATTCCCAAACTTTGGGTTCCAATTTTACCTTTCCTTCTATATTTACCAGCTTTGTTCTGGGTTAACATTAACTTTCTAACCTCATTCATATACTCTGTGTTTTTTTAAAAAATGACATGCAACCTTTTCATGTAAAGACAATGTATGTTAACAAATTTAAAAGGTAGATAATAACATGTAACACTTGGTAACTGATTATCATATTCACACAGTTTTCACTACTGAAATATTCTTACATACATAAGCCTCATATGTGCCAGCCTGTCCATAATATGCATGTCTATAATGCTAAAAATATGTTAATCATGGAAAAGACATCAAGTAAGCTAGTTTAACTCATATACATCCCTCCCTCCTCTAATACCTGCTTTTGTTCAGAAAAATACATTATTATAAGAAATATTTTTAAGGTCAACTTTAAGATCTGTACAAGATTAACACCAGTACTTTTGAGCTTTTTATGCAAAGTAATATTTGGACAGTTTGATATAATTTGCAAGGTTTCAAATAAATATTCTAAGCACCAGATTTTGCAGATAATCTTTAGCAAACTGTTTTCTCAATATTTAAGCAGTGCATGTTTAATTCCATTAAAATAATATTGCTGTTACAAATTTTATGTACCTTATATTCAGATCAGTTCACGGTACTCAAGCCTAAAGGACAATATGTCCTTTTGGTGTGTATTCCTATACTGTGAGAGCTAGGCAAAGATATTGTAATCCCTACAGCAGTCATTAAAATATTGACAGGAAATTCCCTAGAATGTTTAATGCATTCATGATGTTTGTCTTCATTTTTTATTATTATCTGGTAAAAAAATGTGGAAGAAAACAAACAAATGAAGTAGAAAACGAAGAAATCTTCCCAAATGAAGTACTACACATCCTGGAATAAGTGTGCAGGCATTTCGTTAGTTGGGAGGCTCACTAAACTCTTACCCAGGATGTGGGCTAAAAATTTTTGTCAGTTTGTGGGTTGCAGAATTGATCATTTAGCAATTTTAATTGCAAATAGGTTATAATTGATTTATTTTTACCTGGTATATACAGCTTAACACCCATTAGTTATCATTTCAGTAGAAATCCTTTATCTTTCTGAGATAACGAATGTTTGCCAGAGGAATTCTGCCAGATTATAGGATCATTAGACTGGCCCTGATTCATCATCCTTCATAAAGTTTGGCTCTAATCTACACATTTATATGATAATATCCCAGTTATAATTAAATGTTCCCATATTGTACCTTTTGAATCAGACAGCACTTGCTTAACTCTTTCTCTCTCTAGTTTCACAGTGTCATTTCTGATTATGGTTTGAATTAGATTTCAGCGGGCTATGTAAATTGAATGCAGCAACATTCATTTAAGCATCTTAAAAACACTTCTGCAAGCATTACAAGAAGCCCCTTCAGAGAATTATAAATTTCTCAAAAGTGTTTCTTTTTGCAATGTTGTATGAAGTGTTAGAATTAGAAGATAACATTTGCTGAGGATGCTTGAATCCTCATTTTCCATCCTCCTATAGGTAACACTTCTTACAGATGGTGAGAAAATTTAAATATACAAAAGAAAGTCTTTTGACCCTTGGAACACTACCCCCAAATGTGAATAACTACACTAGAATCAACCGTTGACCTACAACCAAAATGGAAAAATAGCTTCTTATCCTCTCAGAACCACACCTACTTACACAACAATAAAAGGTGAGTACAAGAAGCAAAGCAGCAAACAGTGAGAAAACTAGTTTGACTTTCTAGTCCCAGGACAGAGCTGGCCTAACAAAACCACACACAAGGTTTCCTAGGCTTGAGTGTTCCCAAGAGAATCAGGGCATCTTGACAGAAGAAAAACAGAGTCCAAAGAAGATATCTTCTGCTTCCCCTCAACCCTCCGTTGCAACCCACAACTCCGGATCTAGTTTTAATCCCTTTGTTTGGCACAGAGAAAGCTCTATCTTTAAAGCCTATGGTCCATTCCAAAGGCTTTGCCCAAGGATAGTGGAAGAGGTATAAGGAAGAGGTGGAAAAGAAAGGGGAGGAGTCTAATGTTCTGTCTACAGATGTCTTTATAGTTACTGCCATCAAGTGAAATGCTCTTGATGAATATAAGTTTATAAACATTCCATTAGGAACATTAAATTATATGACATTCACATAAAGCATTTATACATGATCATAAGAATTGCATAAAATTACATTTTATTCTAAAACTTTTTCTGTATAATAAAAGCAGCACATATTTTATTCTACACTATTATACACATAAAGTGCAGTCTTGCTATAATTCTGATTTGGTTGAGTACCAATTATAACAGATGTCAAGTAACTACCATGGTTCATACATCAAATTAAAATTTTTAATAGGCAGAGATGTTTTTGTTTATAATTTTTTTAAAAAAAGAAGTAGCTTATTTTGACAGAATTTGAGATTTATCGAAAGTACAATCTGATAAGAATTCCCATGTATCCTTAATTCTTACTTCCAAAATGTTACTATTTTGTCATATTCCTTTATAGTTTTTCTTTGTTCTACTTTTTGGAATATTTACCCCTAAGCACTTTAGTGTGTATTTCCTAAAACACAAGGACATTCTTTTATATACGCATAGTATAACTGTCAAATGATTAAATTAACAGTGATATAATATTATCTGAATAGAGGCTTTATTCAGAATGTTCCAGCTTTTCTAATAATGTCCTTATAGAAAAAAACAAACAAATTTGGGTCACACATTGTGTTCAGTTGTTATGTCTCTTTGGTGTCTTTTTAATTTATAATATTTCCTCTCTCTTTATACACATACAGAACGTGAACTCACACAACTGGTCTTCTTTAAAACTCCAAAAGGAATGAATGGCTGGTGACCAAATATCTATTCTTTTGACTTCTCAGTCTCATTCCTAAATTTAATATACTACAACACCTGTACTGCTTTGAATATTGGGAAATGTATGGGGTTTGTAGTTGTGTGTTTAACCTCTACACCTGTCATATGCCAAGATTTCAGAGTATTTTGCCTACTGAGAAGCCCGTTTATTACTGCTTCTAAGTAAGGCTACTGAAACATGAGTTTGATGACTTTTTTTTTCTTGTTTTTTAAATTTTACTGAACTTACTGAGGCTTAGTTGAAATTTATCAATTTGGCAATCTCAGCTTATGATACAACCTTAAGGTTCATTTAGAGTTTCAGTAGATTAAACAAGACTTGTCTGTTTTTAGTTATTCCATGTATAACATTTGTTAAAATATCTGCAAGCATTAACAAATAAAGAGCTATAAATTGGATACATAATGAAAGTGAAAGAGTTAGTTATTCAGTCATGTCCGACTCTTTGTGATCCCATGGACTGTAGCCCGCCAGGCTCCTCTATCCATGGAATTCTCCAGGCAAGAATACTACAGTGGGCTGCCATTTCCTACCCCAGGGGATCTCCCCGACCCAGGGATTGAACCCATGTCTCTTGTGTGTCCTGCCTTGGCAGTAGGATTTTTTACTACTTGAGTCACCTGGAAATCACCCTGTTCAGAACAAACACCAACAAACTAATATTTTACATGTCCAGACACTTTAATACCGAGTCGTATATAGAAATAAAATACACAAGAATAGCCAGGAAACTACTTAAAAGTATCTATGAAAAGTGTGCAATTCTACTAGATGTTAAAGCTTTGAGTAAAGCAGATACCACTCAAAAGTAAACCACAGTCCCACAGGTTGTGAATCTACCCCAATCACTATCAGGCCAGATCCAGCATAGGATGGGCTAGGTTTGGGACCTGCCCCACTAACAAGTCAACAAAGTCTTAAGGCACATTTGGCCAGTGGCCAACTGTATCCAGAACTGGCCCCACTGCCAGAAACCTAACACTTGTTCTGGAACCTTTAGGCCCTGTAACCAGGACCCATCCTTGCCTGCCAGTAGGCTGGCACTAGTCCTAGGACTTGGATTCACCCACAAGTGAGCAGGCAGCAGCCCTGGGTTTTCCTGAACCCTGACTCCACTCATAAGTAACCCAGCACTAGCCCCAGGGCCAACTAGGGTTCCTCAGCCAGCCAAAGTGGCAGGCAGCTTTTACATAAGACAGGACTGAGAACCAAATGGACTAAGGTCCAACCAAGACTGCCAGACTGCACAGATAGTCAGCTTTTCACAACAAAAAGACCCATGCAACCATCATAGTGGGACCCCTAGAGCATATAACTCTGGTGATGAGAAGTGAGTGTGCTGCTGAGATACATAGGACTTCTACTACAAAAGATTACTTCTTCAAGTTCAGGAAACATAGCCAACCACCAGATGGATAAAAATAGCAATTAGAGAAAATGAGGTGGCAGAGGAACTAGTTCCCAATGAAAGAACAAGACATAATAGTAGAAGAACTAGGTGAGGTGGAGAAAGGCAGTATATCCAGGCAAGACTTTAAGGTAGTGATTCTAAAGCTAATCAGAGAACTTGGGAGAAGGATAAAGTCACAGATTGGGAAGTTAGAAGTTTTTATGCCAAAGTTGGAAATTATAAAGAACTCACCACCTGTAGAAATAAAAGATATAATAAATAATGAAAAATATACTATAAGGAATCAACAGTAGACTAAATAATATGGAGGAATGGATCAGTGAGCTGGAAGATAGAGTAGTGGAAATTGCTGATTCTGAACAGAAAAAAATTATGAAAAGAAATTAGGACAGTTGAACAGAACTCTGGGGCAATATCAAGTGCACTGATATTTGCATTAAAGTGGTTCCAGAAGGAGGAAAGAGAGAAAAGGGAGCTGAGATCATAACTGAAAAAATAATAGCTAATAACTTCCCTAACTTGAGAAAGAAAACAAACATCAAGTCCAAAAAGTGTAGAGAGTCCCATTTAGGATTAACCCAAAGAGGAATACCACAAGATACATTGTAATTAAAGTGGCAAAAATTAAAGATACAGAGAAAATATTGAAGTCGGTGAAGAAAAAGTAACACGTTACATACGAGGGAGCACCCATTTCAGCTAATTTCATACTGGAAATTCTAGGCCAGAAGTATATTTAAAGTGACGAAAGAGGGGAAAATGTACAACAAAGAGAGAGCCCAGCAAGGTTCTCATTTAGATTTGATGGCGAGATCAAAATTTCTATAGACAAGAAAAAGCTAAAATAGTTCAGCACCAATACAACAGCTGTTCAAGACAGGTCTCATATATACGACACTGATGAAAAATTAAAGACAACACAAATAGATGGAAAGATATACTCTGATCATTAATTGAAAGAAGTAATATTCTTAAAATACCACACTGCCCAAGGCAATCTACAGATTCAATGTAATCCCTATTAAAATACCAATGGCTTGGACAGCAAGAAGATCAAACCAGTCAATCTTAAAGGAAATCAACACTGAATATTCATTGGAAGGACTGATGCTGAAGCTGAAGCTCCAATAATTTGGCCACCTGATATGAAGAGTCAACTCATTAGAAAAGACCTTGCTGTTGGGAGAGGTTGAGGGCAAGAGAAGGGGGCAACAGATGATGAGGTGATCGGGTGACATCACCAATTCAATGGACATGAATTTGAACAAACTCAGGGAGATAGTCAAGGACAGGGAAGCCTGGTGTGCTGCAGTCCATGGGGTCACAATGAGTCAGACACAACTTAGCAATTGAACAATAGTAAAAGAACAAATGATTTTAAAATCTGTATGGAAACACAAATAGTTTTAAAATTTGTACAGAAACCCCAAATAGTCAAAACAATCAATCTTGAGAAAGGAAAGCAGAACTTGATGAAACCCTCCCCTTGATTTCAGACTATACTATAGTAGTCAGAACAGCATGATACTGGCACCAAAACAGGTGCAAAAATCAATGGAACAGAATGAAGAACCCAGAAATAAACGCAGGCACTTATGGTCAATTAATCTATGACAAAAGAGGCAAGCATGTACAATGAAGAAAAATAATTACCTTCAATAAGTTGTTCTGGGAAAACTGGACAGCTACACATAATGTGCATCCAATATACATATGTTGGAATAAAAAAAAATATTTGAAAAAGAATGAAATTTCGTCATTTGTAAAAATATAGATGGACCCGAAGGGTATTATGCTAAGTGAAATAAGTCAGACAGAGAAAGACATATATTGTATGATGCCACTTATGTATGGAATGTAAAAAAGAATATAACTAGTAAATATAACAAAGGAGATGCACATAGACACAGAGACAACAAATTAGTGAGTTGCTGTAGGAGGAGAGAAAGGAAAGGGATAAATTAGGGATAGAGGATTAAAAGGCACAAAATTTTATGTTTAAAATATACTACAAGGAATATTGTACAGCACAGGAAATATAGTGAATGCTTTATAATAACTCTAAATGTACTATAACTTCTAAAAAATGTGAGCCACTATTTTTAACACCTGAAACACATGATATTATTGTTGCTGTTGTTTAGTTGTTCAGTCATGTCCAACTCTTTTACAACTGAATGAAATGTAGCCCACCAGGCTCCCCTATCCATGGGATTTCCCAGGCAAGAATGTTGGAGTGGGTTACCATTTTCTCCTCCAGGGGAAATCTTTCAGACCCAGGGATTGAACTTGTGTCTCCTGCATTGGCAGGTAGATTCTTTAACATTGAGCCATCAGGGAACATATAATATTTTACATCAACTTCAGCTTGATTTTAAAAAAAAAAAAAAGTCATTGAAAAATGTTTTAGACTTGTCTCAGGATTTAACCTGGCTTGGATTTAAGACCTCAACCAAAAATCAAAAAAAAAAAAACAAAACAAAGCAAAACTTAGCTTCTTTATTCTTAGAAGCTGTTTTGTGAAGTCCTTCGTCTTAGAACAGTAGGATGACAGGTCTTTTAGATGTTAAATAGGTCATGTCTTTATTTTTCTTACTATTTTAGAAAGTAATTACTTCTCTTGTCCTATTTAAGTGAAGAAAGATTTTGATTGATTTTTTCATTAATTGTATTCATCATTATTCTGCAGATATATAACCTCATTCAAATTTATTATGAACTTAAAAATCTATTGACCTCCACTGGACCTACAACATTTTAAATGCTCTATTGCTTATTTTACAGATTCTTAAAATACTCACTATAAGTAGTAGGAACAATGCCATATATAATGTAGTACCTAAACTCAATTATTTTTGATGTAATAGGGGAAAAGTCTTCCCTGGTGTCCCAGACTGTAAATAATCTGCCTGCAATATGGGAGACCCTGCTTCAGTCCCTAGATTGAGAAGATCCCTGGGAGAAAGTAATGATAATCCACTTCAAAAATTTTGCCTGGAGAATTCCTTGGATAGGGGAGTCTATCAGGCAAAAGTCCATGGGATCGCAATGAGTCAGACATGACTGAGTGACTGACTAACACTTTCATGGGGAAAAGATGTGCAAAGAAATAAAAAGCATTATGAAATGGTAGTGGTATGAACAGTAGGGTAATAGATAAGGAATGTCACTAACTCCTTTACTTACACTGTTGATTAAAAACTTGAGTCATTGAAAAAATCTTAAATTATATCATTTTCAAAATGATTTATTGAGAACTGGCTTTATAAAAGGTGGAAAGATAGTAAAACTGGTGGGAGGCGGGCAGGAAAGGGCTTTGCTAATGACTGCGTTCTCAGTTCATTTCAGTCACTGAGTAGTGTCCAATTCTTTGCAACCCCATGAACTGCAGCATGCCAGGCCTCCCTGTCCATCACCAGCTCTTGAGGTTTACTCGAATTCATGTCCATTGAGTTGCTGATGCCATCCAACCATCTCTGTCATCCCCTTCTCCTCCTGCCTACAATTTTTCCCAGTATCAGGGTATTTTCAGAGTCAGCTCTTTGCATCAGGTGGCCAAAGTATTGGAGTTTCAGCTTCAACATCAGTCCTTCCAATGAATATTCAGGACTGATCTCCTTTAGGATGGACTGGTTGGATCTCCTTGCAGTCCAAGGGTCTCTCAAGAGTCTTCTCCAACACCACAGTTCAAAAGCATCAATTCTTTGGTGCTCATCTTTCTTTATAGTCCAACTCTCAAATCCATACATGACTACTGGAAAAACCACAGCCTTGAGTAGATGAACATTTGTTGGCAAAATAATGTCTCTGCTTTTTAATATGCTGTCTAGGTTGGTCATAGCTTTCCTTCCAAGCAGTCAAGGTCTTTTAATTTCATGGCTGCAATCACCATCTGCAGTGATTTTGGAGCCCCCCAAAATGAAGTCAGCCACTGTTTCCAATGTTTCCCCATTTATTTGCCATGAAGTAATGGGACTAGATGCCATGATCTTAGTTTTCTGAATGTTGAGCCTTAAGCCAACTTTTTCACTCTCCTCTCACTTTCATCAAGAGGTTCTTTAGTTCTTCTTCATTTTCTGCCATAAGGATCGTGTCTTCTGCATATCTGAGGTTATTGATAATTCTCCCGGCAATCTTGATTCCATCTTGTGCTTCATGCAGCCCAGCATTTCTCATAATGTACTCTGCATAGAAGTTAAATAAGCAGGGTGACAATATACAACCTTGACATACTCCTTTTCCCATTTGGAACCAGTCTGTTGTTCCATGTCCAGTTCTAACTGTTGCTTCCTGATCTGCATACAAGTTTCTCAAGAGACAGGTCAGGTTGTCTGGCATTCCCATCTCTTTCAGAATTTTCCACAGTTTATTGTGATCCACACAATCAAAGGCTTTGGCATAGTCAGTAAATCAGAAATAGATGTTTTTATGGAACTCCCTTGCTTTTTTGATGATTCAACAGATGTTGGCAATTTGATCTCTGGTCCCTCTGCCTTTCCTAAAACCAACTTGAACATCTGGAAGTTCACAGTTCACGTACTGCTGAAGCCTGGCTTGGAGAATTTTGAGCATTTCTTTACTAGCGTGTGAGATGAGTACAAGTGTGCAGTAGTTTGAGTACTGTTTGGCATTGCCTTTGGAATGAAAGCTGACCTTTTCTTGTCCTGTGGCCACTGCTGAGTTTTCCAAATTTGCTGGCATATTGAGTACAGCACTTTCATAACATCATCTTTTAGGATGATGGTTGCATTCTAGCAGTATTAAAATCTTATCTAATACTCATCATACAAGTGCTGCTGGGGATATGGTAGAAATAAAGTTGAAGGGAGGCCAAAATTTGCATCACTTCAGCATTTGGCATGTGACACAGATAATGCTGAAAGATGACTTCACAGAATCTGAGCAATATAAGTTTTCTAAAAAAAATTAGCAAGAATGTAAATGATAAGTTATGAAAAACAAGTCAAAACAAAACAAAATAGATGCTATTTTTTGACTGGAGGTAACATCCCCAAGATCAGATGAATTTTAATAATGAAGCTGCTCCTGACTGTGCATGACAGATATCAATCTATTAGGCAAATTTCAAAGGTTTAATTCCTGAATGCAATATCAAGATTAAAAATCATGGTCATCATTTGCTTCTTTTTAAAAGATTTTAAAGGAAACCTTAGTAAGAATATTGAATTATTCAATAATAACTCAATATTGAATTGCAAAGTTCTGCCATTCTTTCTACTCAAAAGTCTATAGAGATTTTTCTCAGCAATAGTGTGCATTATTAATAAATATTCAGGAATAAAATATAAGTTGTCTAAAAAGAATGGATACTTTATTGGAGAGAAAATCATCTTACTATAATTTTATGGGTATTTTGAAGGCCACTAGGCTCATTTGGACTTCAGCAAAGAATAAGAGCCTGAAAATTCTGATAGTTTCACTAGACACTGACTTACAGGTATACTTCATTACTGAAGTCCTTGAGAGAATGGACCAGAGAAATGTGTACTTCCCACCAAGCATATTAATGTGAAACCAATTTAAAATGTGAAATTAAAATTGAGAATGCACTTAGATTCTGTAACCAATTAATTGTAGGCAGAACTCAACTCTAGTCAGAAAGACTGGAAACTGAAAACAAACATAAAATATGTCCATTGGGATCTGTATAGAGATCCTAAACAGTCTCCTTAAGTCAAAATTAAAGCAGCCCTTTCCACAATTTGAGGCTTTACAATTTTTAAAAGTGGAGATTTGTGTTTCCTGTTTGAAGGAGACACAATGTATTTCATGTATGTGAGGATTCTCTTTGGTCAAACCAAGAATAAACAGCTATGAGAGAAATCACTGACATGGTTAAATTTGCAAGTAATGCTTCAAGCAATCAAAGACAAACAGAACATTTAGGAGGTGTGTAATGCTTGAAATTGCCTGGAAGGCAGGATTAAACAATGATTATACCCGGAAATATTATGGCCTACACTGATTTAAGTGACTAAGTTCCTTATAAATTCAAGACTCAAAGAGACAACAGGACACCACATTGTTTGATTACAAATATGAACTTGATTTCTAACAGTTTTTCTAAGATATTTTAACCCTCATTGAAGTTGGTGAAGATCTTATTAGGAAACTAGTATCTCTGAAACCCATGTCTTGTCTTTCTAAATACATTTACCCTGCTTAGCCAAGGCATACCTATCCTGTGATCTCCAGGTTACGCCTGAAACTTACATCTACTATAATCTTTCCTATGTGTACAAACCTATGATAAAGTTTAATTTATAAATTAGGCACAGTAGGTCTTTCCTGTAGCTCAATAGGTAAAAGAGTCTGCCTGCAACACAGGAGACCCAGGTTCATTCCCTGGGTTAAGAAGAGCCCCTGGAGAAGAGAATGGCAATCCACTCCAGTACTCTTGCCTGGAGAATCCTATGGACAGAAGAACATTGTGGACTAGAGTCCGTGGGATCGCAAAATGTCTGACACGACTGAGCAACTAACACTACTACTACTACTATTAGGCATAGTAACAGAATAATTGAATTTCCAGCATTACTACCCTCATGCTTTGGGACCATCATTAAATAAAATAGAGGTGACTTGAACATAAGTGCTGTAATAGCTCTGACAGTTCCTCCAATCACTGAGATGGCTACTAAGTGACTAATAGATGGGATATGTGGAACAAAGGGATGATTCACCTCACGTGTGGGAGATTTCATCACATTCTTCAGAGTGTGCACAATATAAAATTTATGAATTGCTTATTTCTGGAATTATTCATTTAATATTTTATGGATAAAATGGTATGGTAACTAAAATTGCAAGGAACTAAAAACCAAAAGGAAGTTGCAGATAAGTGTGGACTACTATACTGAAGAAATTATAAATGGATTTATACTCTTGACTTCCTAGATGATTACAGCTTAGCAGTGAAATCCCATCCCATTGCCTTGGTGACCTGATTTAGGGGAAAGTTAAGTGGTGAAATTCAATATCATCCTGTTCAGGGACCATTTATCAAAGTAAATGTCACATAATTGGTAAGGGTAAGGGAAATTCTATGATGCTAAACATCTGAGTAAGCACCCTGCAGGATATAATTAGGGCTCATTTTACTTCTAGAAACTTTTAGATCTTTTCTCCAAAAACTCAGATTAGGAAAGAGTTTCTATGCCTTGCATTGATCAACAGAAAATTTAAGAAATCCGTAGTTGAGCCAGGAGGGGTATGAATAAAACATCTCACCATCTTCCTTCTTCAGTCACTATTATTAGGTCAACTAGAAGGGACTCTTCTTTCTTCCAGAGATTCAACAACATCAAGCTTATTAGACAAAGGCCAAATTATCAACATCTAATATATGAAAGTCTCTGTAGTAAGTACATAAAAGGATTTATAAAGAAATAGCACCAGCATTATACAGGATACATAATATGCTTAGGAGATAAGATCAATTTGTGTGTAAAGGAAAATTAATAATTAGAGAGGGCCCAGAAGACAATGGGCAGTAAGACTGCAGGAGCACAACCATTGTAGTGATCCACATTGCTAAGCTAATCAGGAATGACTCTGATTGGAATATGATATCCAAGTAGGATCTTTATGGTAAAAAAAAATTTGAAATAAAATTTTGTTTGCTGGAAAAATTAATATTGTTCCAGGAGTTTAAAATTAGCCTGGACAAAGGAACATACAAGGTAATAATGCTTTGGCCCATGAAATCATGTAATCTCTATATGGACCTGTGGATAAAACAAGAAATATACCTCCAGCGGGGCTTCCTGATAGCTCAAATGGTAAAGTGTCTGCCTGCAATGCGGAAGACCCAGATTTGATTTTTGGGTTGGGAAGATCCCCTGGAGGAAGGCGTGGCAACCCACTCCAGTATTCTTGTCTGAAGAATCCCAAAGGACAAAGAAGCCTGGCAGACTACAGTCCATGGTGTGGCAAGAGTCAGAGAAAAGTAAACAATTAAGCACAGGACAACACATACCTCCAGTTATGTGAATTTTATTTTGCAATTATTTTATTTTTCTATCCTCTATAACTATAATTTTTTATTCAATATTTCCTCTGACTTTGGTTTTTAATGTCAACATAATGCTTTCTTTTGTTGGCTCTGTGATAGGTTCTTTATTATATAACATATGTGAAAGCATGTGAATAAGTTATCAAATTGTATTCCTTAGCTTTTACACTAAGGAATTATTGTATCTTATTGATCAAACATCCAAACCAACTCTTTGATAATAAGGAACTCTAATAACCTTGACAGATTCAGTTGAAGTCCGGAATTTCAAAAACACTAGTTCAGTTCACGGCTCAGTTATGTCCAACTATTTTCAACCCCATGGGCTGCACCACGCTAGGCCTACCTGTCCATCGCCAATTCCTGGAGCTCACTCACTCATGTCCATCGAGTCGGTGATGTCATCCAACTATCTCATCCTCCATTGTCCACTTCTCCTCGTGCCCTCAATCTTTCCCAGCATCAGGGTCTTTTAAAATGAATCAGCTCTTTACATCAGGTGGCCAAAATATTGGACTTTCAGCTTCAGCATCAGGCCTTCCAATGAATATTCAAAACTGATTTCCTTCAAGATTGACAGGTTGGATCTCCTTGAAGTCCAAGGAACTCTCAAGAGTCTTCTCCAACACCACAGTTCAAAAGCATCAATTATAGAGGAAAACAATAGAATGGGAAAGACTATAGACCTCTTCAAGAAAATTAGAGATACAAAGGTAATACTTTATACAAAGATGGGCTCAATAAAGGACATAAATGGTAGGGACCTAACAGAAGCAGAAGATATTAAGAAGAGGTGGCAAGAATACACAGAACTGTACATAAAAAAATCTTCACAACCCAGATAATCATGATGGTGTGATCACTAACCTAGAGCCAGACGTCCTGTAATGTGAAGCCAAGTGGGCCTTAGGAAGCATCAATATGAACAAAGTGAGTGGAGGTGATGGAATTTCAGTTGAACTATCAAATGCTAAAAGATGATGCTGTGAAAGTGCTGCACTCAGTATGTCAGTAAATTTGGAAAACTCAGCAGTGGCCACAGGATTGGAAACATCAGTTTTCATTCCAATTCCTAAGAAAGGCAATGTCAAAAAATGTTCAAACTACCACACAGTTGCATTCATCTCACACGCTAGTAAATAATCCTCAAAATTCTCCAAGCCAGGCTTCTGCAATACGTGATCTGTGAAATTCCAGATGTTCAAGCTGGATTTAGAAAAGGCAGAGGGACAAGAGATGAAATTGCCAACATCCACTAGATCACTGAAAAAGCGAGAGTCCCAGAAAAACCTATTTCTGCTTTATTGACTATGCCAAAGTCTTTGACTGTGTGGATCACAATAAACTGTGGAAAATTCTGAAAGAGATGGGAATACCAGACCACCTGACCTGTCTCTTGAGAAACCTGTATGCAGGTCAGGAAGCACAGTTAGAACTGGACATGGAACAACAGACTGGTTCCAAATAGGAAAAGGAGTATGTCAAGGCTGTATATTGTCACCCTGCTTATTTAACTTATATGCAGAATACATCATGAGAAATGCTGGGCTGCATGAAGCACAAGCTGGAGTCAAGATTGCAGAGAAATATCAATAACCTCAGATATGCATGGCAGAAAATGAAGAACAACTAAAGAACAACTAAAATGAAGAACAACTCTTGATGAAAGTGAAAGAGGAGAGTGAGAGAGTTGGCTTAAAGCTCAACATTCAGAAAACTAAGATCATGGCATCCAGTCCCATCACTTCATGGCAAATATATGGGGAAACATTGGCAACAGTGGCTAAGTTTATTTTGGGGGACTCCAAAATCCCTGCCGATGCTGACTGCAGCCAAGAAATTAAAAGATGCTTACTCCTTGGAAGGAAAGTTATGACCAACGTAGACAGCATATTGAAAAGCAGAGACATTACTTTGCCAACAAATGTCCATCTAGTCAAGACTATGGTTTTTCTAGTAGTCATGTATGGATTTGAGATTTGGACTATAAAGAAAGCTGAGCACCAAAGAATTGATGTTTTTGAACTGTGGTGTTGGAAAAGACTCTTGAGAGATCCTTGGACTGCAAGGAGATCCATTCAGTCCATCCTAAAGGAAATCAGTGCTGAATATTCATTGGAAGGACCAATGTTGAAGCTGAAACTCCAATACTTTGACCACCTGATGCGAAGAGCTGACTCATTTTAAGGACTCTGATACTGGGAAAGATTGAGAGCAAAAAGAGAAGGGGAGGACAGAGGATGAGATGGTTGGATGGCATCACCGACTTAATGGACATCAGTTTCGTTAAACTCTGGAAGTTGCTGATGGACAGGGAGGCCTGGATTTTGCAGTTCATGGGGTCACAAAGAATTGGACATGACTAAGTGACTGAACTGAACAGCTTTTTTATAGTCCAGCTCTCACATGCATACATGACTACTGGAAAAACCATAGCTTTGACTAGATGGACCTTTGTTGGCAATGTAATGTCTCTGCTTTTCAATATACTATCTATATGTCCTATATCTTTTTCTGGGCACTATTTTTCATTTCTATTTTTTTGTAATTTAGAATATATAATCCTGGTGTTAATGTTATTAACATGCAACTGTTAATTTTGTAAATTACAAATGAAAAACAGTTCTCATAAAAATAACCTAATGAACTAGTTGTATCTATATTATATATTCATCAGTATTATACAGCACTTACAAATATGTCTATTCATTGAGTGATAGATACTATAATCAGATCTGTGGTACTTTATTTGTCTAGTTTTTTGACACTTCAGTATGATTCAGGGGCTCATGGAAGGGGCAGGAAATGAGACAGATATTAGTTTATATGCTTATGTCTGGAAGTACATATTCTTGTCCTTTTTTTCTTTTCTAGTACAAAAGAAAAAAACTCATGCTAATTTTACAATGGAGTAATTACCTAAAGTATAATTTACAAAGGGAAGTCGATCTGTCTTTAGGAAAACAGAATATAATTTTAGGAAATTGCAGAATGGTCAAGATTGTGCTTAAAACTTTAAAACAGTACTTCCTTGGTGGCTTATTGAATAAGAATCCACCTGCCAATGCCAGGAAGGCAAGTTCAATCCCTGGTCCAGGAGGATTTCACATGCCATGGAGCAGCCAAGCCCATGCACAACCACTGAGTCTGCACTCTAAACTCAGACTGAGAGCCACAAATATTGAGCCTGTGTGCTGAAACTACTGAAACCTAGGCACGTAGAGCCTGCACTCTGCAACAAGGGAATCCACCACAGTGAGAAGCCCTCACACCACAACAAAGAATAGCCCCCACATGTTCAAGTCTGCACACAGAAACAAGACCCAGAGCAGCCAAAAATAAATAAAATTACAAGATTAAAAAAAAAAGAACTTTAAAACAGACTAGCACAGTAAGTAAATATTGCAAGCTATGTTAGCCTTAAAAATTGTGTATGAACTCAATGATATAGAAGCTAAATATTAACATCTATAGTGTGATTTGCTTTCAAATTTGTCTAAAATATTAAAAGAGCAGTGCTCTAATCTTATAGATAAAAGAACTTAAAGTACTAACTGAAACATTGCCCTTTCCTAATACTGTCAACTCTCAATCCATAATAATGAAAGGATGTAGTGGCACAGAACTTTTTAAAAGAGAAATAATTTCAAAGTGAGTTTTGAGGAATGCCCTTGTACTTAGTTTTGAGAGCTAGAAATACTGCCATCCCTGGAATCTGCAGCATTGATAAAATGGGCGGAACCTTTACTTTCTTCTTTTCGCCTCCTCAATGGGAAGAGACACAATCATATGCACGGACACAAACACTTACATTATTTATATATATGTGAGCATATATGTGGGCTTTCTGGTAAAGAATCTGCCTGCCAATGCAAGAAATGGAGACGTGAGTTTAATCCCTAGGTGAGGAAGATAGCCTGGAAAAGGAAATAGCAACCCACTCCAGTATTTTTGCCTGAGAAATCCCATGCACAGAGGAGCCTGGTGGGCTACAGTCCATAGTGTCGCAGAGGTGGACATGACTGGGCATGTACAAACATGAGCATGATATGTGCATTTTACTGTTTGTCAATTATACCTCATAAAAAGACTAAGTGCTATTTGTCTTTATATTTTTATCATGCTCTTTGTCTAAATATATAGTTGGTATTAGGGCACTCTGTTGACATTTGCTTAGAGTACATATGTATGTAGATATCTTTGTAAAACTTCCTCAGATATATATATATATATATATCCTTGGTTTCTTGCTCTCTAGTGTTTAATATTGTATTGCTTAGGAAAGGTGAATGGTTAGTGTGCTAGAAGTTCACGTTTGTGTGTGTGTGCTAAGTCACTTCAGTCGTGTCCAATTCTTTGCGACTCTATGGACTGCAGCCCGCCAGGCTCCTCTGCCCTTGGGGTTCTCCAGGTGAGAATACTGGGGTGGGTTGTCATGCCCTCCTCCAGGGGATTTTCGCAACCCAGGGATCAAACTCCCATCTCTTATGTTTTCTGAATAGTCAGGTGTGTTCTTTACCACTAGAGCCATCTGGGAAGCCTATATCTTATGTTTACTTTTTACTAGGGGCTACCTTGGTGGCTCAGACAGTAAAGAATCTGCCTATAACAGAGGAGATTCAGGTTTGATCCCTGGATCAAGAAGATCCCCTGGAAAAGAAAATGGCAACCCACTGCAGTATTCTTTCCCGGAGAATTCCATGGATGGAGGAGCCTAGCAGGCTACGTTCATGGGGTCGCAAAGTGTCAGACATGACTGAACGACTAACACACAAACACACACACACACACTTTTTACCAAATCAGAACACCTGGGTATTTGTAAACTCCCAAACATAATAATCTGGGAACCCCAGGTAATTTTACATTTTGTCAGAGCTAAGAGCAAGCAATTAAAACTAAAAGTGACAGTTAACAAGACCATAAAATAACTTGTCCTTTTTGTGAAAATTTATTAAACATGGCAGGAATATTTTGGGTGATTAACCCCTTTTTCATGTGCTACAAAGAATCATTGATTTAAAAATAAAGCAGTAGTTTTCAGATATCAAAAAGAATATACTAAAGCCTATCAGAGAAGGAACAAAACACAGCTGAATAAATAGGTGGATATATATTTATTATTCATAGCATGTGATTTGTGACACAGAACAGGATCACTTCTCTTAGAACCACACTATCTTAGAGTTGGTCCTCATTGCTCATAAAATCAAACTACAAATTCAATTAACAGATCTTGTGTATAATGACTGAATAAATTTCATGCTATGTGAAATGACTGACAGTGATAGGCTCTGGGACTAACCCATTTTATTTTAGGATAGTTCCAGTTTGAGAAGCAGGAAGGTGCAGCACTTCAAAACATACTTTCTTAAGCCAGTAACGTCGGTTTACGTCTGGGTCCCACCACTCACTCCAAGTGACAATGAGCAAGCCTCATAACAAAAATGGTATTAGAAAGCTTATTCCTTAAGTACTTGTTGGATTTCTTGCTAATAGTATTTGCTATGTAAGGGTTAAATAGCATTAATATTCTAGTTTTGAAGGTCTTCATTTTACTGAGATAAAACATTTTCTCTAAAAACTGTCAATTAAAAATGAGTAGCTAACATTAATTTCACTGTGACAGTTGATAACCTCCTTTTATCCATAATTATGATTTTTATTAGAGCTTGGTTCTGTAGAAAGCAAAGTCAATAGTCCTAGGCATTTCTGCCATGAAACTTTTCCCTGAGGGAAAAGGCAAGATGAAGAAGACAAATATAAATCAACTACAATTAACCATTGTAATTTTGATAGAATACCTCAGCTAATTCTAACTCTACCTAAATCCATTTTCAACTTAGTTTGATTTTCTCAGTGAAGAAAAATTTACTTGTTCAGCTTAAGCACTACTTTTACAGATAGCGAAAACTCCAGTTATCGTTTCCCAACCAATATACAACTTCACAATTAAAACATATAACATAATTATAAGGTGATATCATTGATTGAAATATACAGTATTTTTATTTCAGGGATATTAAAAATGTGGAGGGGAAAAGGTGTTTTAGAATTAGTGAAATGTTGTACGTGATTTTTAGGAACTTTAATTTATCTTTAATAGAACTTATTAAAATCTCATCAGAAAAGTAAATTATCTATATTGACAAGTCTTAACTGGATTTACACTCATTTATTCAATATTTGCAATTTTTTATTAAGTTGAGAAAAGGTCAGTTTTATAATTCAAGATAAACTTTTGCAAGAGCTAGATATTCTGCTTGATTCCAAAAATTGTATTTTTATTATTTAAAAATCATTTTCTTATCTCTGGTCTTCTAACATTTAACTTATTAATTTTTGACAATTTTTAAAACGCCTTTAAAATAACATGATATATATTAACTCATGACCCCTGTAGGTGCCAATTTACTACCCCTTCAAATGTTAAGCTACATTTTGATTTTTAGTTGGATGCTTTCACTGTTTCAAAATTACAGATAATTTTCAATTCTGGAAAATACATCAGCAAAATGCAAGTTGAATTTTTTGTACAGTCTCTGCCTTCCATTAATGTCAGTTCAAATTCACCATGAAACAGTTTTTATTCCTTTTCTGTTTTCCTCCTAGATAAAAATATCCCTTTCTTTCACTTTAGTTCATTATATCCCTGAACTGAACATATATGTATGTATGCATAAAGACTTCACTTCCATTGAAAATATTAAAGAAATAGAAGCTCTCTGTCTGCAGTTAGCCTGAAAGATAGTCCAGTCTCATTCTTCCTGCATAATTCCTACTTCAACATGTTTGCATTTTGTATCTGTCTTGAATTTTAATGTGCTAAAATATATTTAAACTATTTTGGAAAATATTCTAATTTCAAGATTTTTTTTGTTGATACAAATATGTAGAATGCCATACTAATTTTGATAATGTTGTCTTTTCCCATATTTTATTGTAAGAATTGTTGAGAAGCATCACTATCACATCCACACATACTGGAACCCTGCCCCTAATTTCACCCCATATCATAAGTGAGTGTTCTCTTGGGAAAAGACTTGCTAAGAAGGGAATGATCCTTATACCAGTCTTATTTTCTCTATTTTGCCCCCTTGGTTAAAATGGTGTATATGGGAAAGGGCTAAATATGGAAGACAGTTTATCTTCCTTGGGATTATGAAGACCAATTTATAAATAGTCCAAAAATACCATAAAAGTCAATTATCTTCTTTATTGTGAGAAAATGTGGTTTTAGAAGTTCAGGATATTTGAATTGCCACAAATCCCACATAAGAATGGACAGAGGAATGAGACAACTAAATTAAAAACTCATGAATAAAATTTCCTATAAAAGTAGATGAGAAGGTAGTTTCCATGAATCCTCAAATCCAAGTAGGTAGAGACAGAAGTCCTGGGAAACATTTCACCCATCTCAAAGATAAATAAGTATAAGAGGCCTGGGCTTATGGTTATAGGCACTGAAAGAGCAAATAATTCTGAATTCTCAACACTAACCAACCAAGATTTCTACCTTCTAGGATATGGTTATTTAAAGGGGAGAAAATTCTTGGAATGTAATCAAAATTGAACAGGGCAAGGAAAATAGAAATGAAGAAAAGAGAATTACAGATAAAAGTGAAGAAAGAGGAGAGCTAGGAAAGCTCAGAAAATTAGCTCCCATAATTTTGAATAGTACAGAATAATAAAATATGAAGGAACACTGAGAAGTGAGAAGAAATGTCCTCTCCACTCTTTGTATTGAATTTAAAAATCTTTACAAATCTCCACAAAACAGATCAACCAAAAAAATTATATAAGTATAAAGAGATCAAAAACATGAAGATTAAAATACATTATATGAAAGAATGATGAAAATCAAACGTAGAGAAAAAGTTTAAAAATTAGATAAGCTCAGAAAAGCAGTAGCATTCAAAACAAAATTCCTTTTGGAAATAAAGTTGCAGCTAGAAGAAGCACAAAAGCAAATAAACCAAACAGATAATGTCTTATGAGAGATACAAGAGTTTAAAATTTCAAGAAAAGATGAAGAAAATGCTAAAACTGCTGTTTAGTCGCTAAGCTATATCCAACTCTTTGCCACCCCATGGACTGCAGCAGGCCAGGTTTTCCCCTGTCCTTCACTATCTCTAAGAGTTTGCTCAAACTCACATCCATTGAGTCAAGGATGCCATCCAACCATCTTATGCTCTGTCGCCCCTTTCTCCTGCCCTCTATCATTCCCAGCATGAGGGTCTTTTCCAGTGAGTCAGATCTTTGCATCAGGTGGCCAAAGTATTGGAGCTTTACCTTCAGCATCAGTCCTTCCAATGAATATTCAAGGAAATTCAACGAATTTCCCTGAGGATTGACGGGTTGATCTCCTTGCTATCCAAGGGACCCTCAAGAGTCTGCTCCAGCACCACAATTTGAAAGCATCAATTCTTAGACATTCAGTTTTCTTTATCGTCCAACTCTCACATCCAAACAAGACTACTAAAAAACCATAGCTTTGACGATACAGACCTCTGTTGGCAAATTGATGTCTGTTTTTTAATACACTATCTAGGTTTGTCATAGCTTTTTTACCAGGGAGCAAGCATCTTTTAATTTCCTGGGTGCAGGCACTATCTGCAGTGACTTTGGAGCCAAAGAAAATAAAATTTTCTGCGGCTTCCACTTTCTCCCCATTTGCCATGAAGTGATGAGATCTGATGCCATGATCTTAGTTTTATGAATGTTGAGATTCAAGACAGCGTTTTCACTCTCTTCTTTCACTTTATCAAGAAGCTCTTAAGTTCCTCTTCATATTCTGCCATTAGCCTGGCACTATTTACATATCTAACATTCTTGATATTTATCCCTGTAATCTTGATTCCAGCTTGTGATTCATCCAGCTCAACCTTTCACATGATGTACTCTGCATATAAGTTAAATAAGCAAGGTGACAATAACCAGCCTTGATGGACTCCTTTCCCAATTTAGAATCAGTTGTTCCACATCTGGTTCTTCTAACTATTGCTAGTTGACCTTGGACATTAGTTTGAGAAGCTAAACTATTTAAGATGAAAATGATAAATATTGAATGGTGAAAAAAAGTAAATCTAATACATGAATAATAGCTTGTAAACAAAAGAGCAAATCATGTACCAGAGAGTATAACTAACAAACACAGAGAGTTATAATAAAATTACTAGGTTTAACGAAAGAAAATCATTTGTGAATATAGATAAAAAAGAAAATAAATTTAATTGAAACATTGATTATAATCAAAGTTCTCAAACAAAATGATTTATTCATGAGAAATGTTATACATATTCAATACAATAAAGAGAATCTGGAGACAAGAATTTTATATTAAGCCATCTTGACATTCAAGTATAAGGAGTACAGTCAAGTTGTTATTAACAAGTAAAAGGTCAGAATATTGTTCCCATGAGAACTTCTTAAAAACTCGATTAGATATTAAACATCTAATATAAGGGAAAAATTGACATAGGACTGGTGAAAGATATGAAATATAGTTACTTAAAGATTTAAGACTAAAAGAATGAGAAAGTATAGTGGTACCACATCTAAGAATATTTTAATGTCAAAATAGGTCAATATACAACTTCATAACCTCCAGATGGTTAAAATTGGAAAACTCTGAACTTCACCGAGACTAAAAATTGCAATTAACCACAAGCCACCAAATATGATTAAATCAAGTAAATTTTTTAAAACAAGAGACTACTTCCAGGAAGAAGGAATATACCTATTTTGCCTTATTATTTTCCCAAATTACAAATAAAGACCATTGCCATTATTTACAAAAGAAATATAAAAAGAATTTGAAAAGTGAAGAGAAGAAGGCACATCAGTTAGGGATCTTGGACTCAGGCTACAAAATGGTGAGGTGTTTTTTTTTTTGTTTTCCCTTTATTTCATATACCCTGACTTGAAGATGGAGATGCTGGTAATGTGGAAATGCCAATACATACAGATTAAAAAGGTCCTATCAAAGTCAGTTCTATCTAGCTGAAGGACCAGGAGAGGAACAGATTAGCAAGACAAAAAACTTTCACAAGATAAATGCTCTATGGCATCCAAACACTACAAAAAAAAAAAATATATATATATATATATATATTATGTATATACCTGGCCTCATCTCCACTCACTTCAGCAACAACTGAGTGAGAGATTAAATGTTTATCCACCTGAAGCTCTAATAACACATCTCAACACCCTTAGAGTAGTTTCAAAAAGTAAAGTATAGAACTAGAATTCACTATCACTATCACTTCTATACCACAGTGGAAATGGAGCCCTTATAGGCAACAAGGACATATATTCTTATTCAGCAATAACTGGATTTCCCTCTCCTTCTCTGCTGGTTTGATAACAAGCAGAGATAGATGGTGAAATGGGACTTTCACTACCATGGGAATGACAATTCCCTGGCATCAGCAGAGACCACATGGAGATCTGATGTTTTCACCTACCATGATGTCAAGTAGAGACTATGTGAGAATCTGGAACTTTGACATCCACTCAGAAGTAAAGAGAAAACAACCTCTTAGGAGCCAATTAAGACCAATAAAATAACCCAGACTTCTACATCGTTTTTGTACAAAGAGGTGGTAACCCTCTATTCCTTTGCTGAAATGGGATCAGAAGAAGACAATTAAAGCAGAATATTATACAAAAATGTCCTTGTATCATTTAAAAATCACTCAACTTCCAAAATATAAAACCAAATGTAAAAATGCAAAATATAAACAATAGATGACAAAGATGTTAGGATTGTTCAACAAAGATTTTGGAACATCCACAATAAAAATGCTTCAATAAGCAATTAAGGACACATTTCACAAAGGTGAAAAAGAAAAGTTTCATTAAAAAGGAGATACAAAGAAAAGCAGAATGGAAATTTTAAAACTGAACAAATAAGTACAATTTTGGAACTTTGCTGAATAAAATAACCAAAGTAAAAAATCTCAGTGGATGTGTTCTGTGTCCCACTGTGTTAATAGAAGGCAGAGGAAATGACCAGTGAAACAGAAAATGAAAAAATAGAAATCAACCTGAATGGTATAAATAAAACAACCTGAAAAACCAAGATTCAGGAATCTGTAGGACTCTAACAAATATTCTTATGTTCATATTATCAGAGTTCTAGAAGGAAAAGTGAGAAAAGGCAGTGTTGAAGGGGTATCCAAATATTAATAGCTGAAGACTTCCCAAATCTGGCCATGAATCTTCACATTCAAAAATATAAGCAAATTCCAAGCAAGAGTAATATGTTAAGATGCCTGTTCTTTCCAACTCGATCTATAAATGCAAAGAAATTTCAATGAAAATTCCAGCAAGTGATCTTTTGAATATTGACAAACTATTTCTAAAGTTTTTAGTGAGAAAAAAAAGACCCAGAATAGCAACACAATATCAAAGAAAAACATAAATTTAGAGGACTGATGTAGCTGTGGTCATCAAAACAGTGGGGGTATGGACAAAAAATTAGGCAAACAGATCAGTGGAACAGAATAGAGAATTTTGAAACAGACACATAAAAGAACAGTTAACTATATTTGTAAAAAAGAGCAAGGGCAATCTAGTTGGACAAAGATAATCTCTTTAACAAATGGTGTTGAAACAAAAGGAAATCCACTTAAAAAAAATAAATCCAGATACATATCTTGAAACTGTCACAAAAATTAAAGCAAAATAAGTTATAGACCTAAATGCAAAATACAAAACTATAAATCTACTAGAAAGTAACATAGGAAAAAACCTGAATGATCATGGATAAGGTGATGACTTTTTAGATACAACATCAAAGGCACAATCCATTAAAGAAATAATTAGTAATCTGAGCCTTATTAAAATTAAAATATGTGATCTGTAAAAGACAATGGCAAGAGAAAAGACAAGCCACAGATAGAAAATGTTTTCAAAAGGTACATCTGAAAAAGGACTGTCCCAAAATATAAAAAAAATTCTTATCTCAAGAATAAGAGAAAACAACCTGATTAAGAAATGAACCAAAGTCTTCAACAGGCACTTTACTGAAGAAGATATATAGACAAGTAAGCATATGAAAAGATGCTCTATATCATATGTTATCAGGAATATGCAAATTAAAGCAACTATTAGATACCACCACTACATACTTGCTTCCCTGGTGGCTCAGATGGTAAAAAATCCACCTGGTATGAGGGAGACCTGGTTCAATCTCTGGATTAGGAAGATTCCCTGGAGGAGGGCATGGCAATCCACTCCAGTATTCTTACCTGGAGAATCCCCATGGACAGAGGAGCCTGGCAGGCTACAGTCCACAGTGTTGCAAAGAGTCAGACATGACTGAGCAACTAAGAACATACATATCTGCAGAGTTTCCCAGATGGCTTGGTGGTAAAGAATCTGTCTGAAATGCAGGAGACCTAAGTTTGATCTCTGAGTCAGGAAAATGCCCTGGAGTAGGAAATGGCAACCCACTCCACTTGCTTGGAAAATTCCAAGGACATAGGAGCCTGGTGGGCTACAGTCAATAAGGCTTCAAAGAGTCAGCCATGGCTGAGCATGCACACACTACATATCCATTAAAACTCTGTATGACAATCTCTAGGTCCATCCAAACTCTGAAATGGCACTATGACTTTCCTTTTTAATGTCTGGGTAATATTCCATTGTATATACGTAACAAATCTTCATCCATTCATCTGGTCTTCCCTGATAGCTCAGTTGGTAAAGAATCCATCTACAATGCAGGAGACCCTGGTTCTATTCATAAGTCAGGAAATTCCACTGGAGAAGATATAGGCTTCCCATTCCAGTATTCTTGGGCTTCCCCTGTAACTAAGCTGGTAAAGAATTCCCCTGAAGTGCAAGAGACCTGGCTTTGATCCCTGGGTTGGGAGGATCCCCTGGAGAAGGGAAAGGCTACCCACTCCAGTGTTCTGGCTGGGAGGAAGAATTCCATGGACTGATTAGTCCATGTGGTCACAAAGAGTTGGACATGACTGAGCCACTTTGACTTTCACCAAATCTTCATCCATTCATCTGATGGACTTTAGGCCACTTCCATGTCTTCGCTGTTGTAAATAGTGCTTCAATGAACACTGGAGTACGTGTGTTTTTTGAATTATGGTTTTCTCAGAGTATATGCAAAGTAGTGGGATTGCTGGGCCATTTGGTAGTTTTACTTTTAGTTTTTATAAGGAATCTCCATACAGTTGTCTATAGTAACTGTGCCAATTTACATTCCCATTCAAAGTATAGGAGGGTTCCCTTTTTTTCCTTACCTTCTCCAGCATTTATTGTTTGCAAGATTTTGTTTTTGGTGATAGCCAATCTGACTGGTATGAGGTGATAATTTTTTGTAGCTCTGATTCACACTTCTCTAATAATAAGTTATTAGTATCTTTTCATGTGTTAGCTCTGTATTTCTTATTTGGAGAAATTTCTATCTAGATCTGCCCATTTTTCCATTGGGCCGTTTGTTTCCTTCTTTCTTTATTTTTTTAAATATTTTTTTTTACTTTTATACATGGTTTTATTTTTAATTTTTAATTTTATTTATTTTCTTTACATTATCGTGTTGGTTTTGCCATACATTGACATGAATCTGCCATGGGTATACATGTGTTCCCCTTCCAGAACCCCCCTCCCACCTCCCTCCCAATTCCATCTCTCTGGGTCATCCCAGTGCACCAGCCCTGAGCACCCTGTATCAAGCATAAAATCTGGGCTGGCGATTGAAAATAATAATAATAATAATATTAACCTGCATGAGCTGCTTGTATGTTTTGGAGATTAATCCTTTGTCACTTGCTTCATTTGCAAATATTTTTCTCCCATTCTGAGGGTTGTCTTTTCATCTGTTTCTTTTACTGTGGGAAAAAACTTTTAAGTTGATTAGATCCCATTTCTTTATTTCTGTTTTTATTTTCATTATTCTCTAAGGTCAGTCAAATAAACCTTACTATGTCAACCTGTTCTACCGAGGTTTTCCTTTAAGTGTTTTATAATGTCTGATGGTACGTTCAGGTCTTTAATCCGTATTGAGTTTATTTTTGTGTATAGTGTTATGGAGGGTTCTAATTTCATCCTTTTATACACAGCTGTCCAGTACTCCCAGCACCACTTATTAAAGAGACTATCTTTTCTTCATCATGTATTCTTGCCTTCTTTGTCATAGATTAGGTGACCATCTTATTATTCTCATTCAGTCACTAAGTCATGTCTGACTTTTGTGACCCCACAAACTGCAGCACGCCAAGCTCCTCTCTCCTCCACTATATCCCAGAGTTCGTTCAAATTCATGTTCATTTAGTCAGTTATTTAATCTAATCATCTTATCCTCTGCTGCTCCCTTCTCATTTTTCCTTCAATCTTTTCCAGCATTAGGTTCTTTCCAGTGAGTTGGCTCTTCACATCAGGTACCCAAATTATTGGAGCTTCAGCATCACTCTTCCCAAGGTATATTCAGGGTTGATTTCTTTGAGGACTGATAGGTTTGATTTCCTTGCTGTGCAAAGGGCTCTGAAGAGTCTTCTCCAGCACCACAATCTGAAAGCATAAATTTGACACTCAGCCTTCTTTATGATCCAACTCTCACATCCATACATGACTACTGTAAAAACCACAGCTTTGAATTTGTAGAGCTTTGTCACCCAAGTGATGTCTCTGCTTTTTAATATACTGTAGGTTTGTCATAGCTTTCCTTCCAAGGAGCAAGCGTCTTTTAATTTCTTTGTTGCTGTCATCATCTGCAGTGATTTTGGAGCCCAAGAATATAAAACCTGTTATGGCTTTCACTTTTTCCCTTCTGTTTGCCATGAAATGATGGGACCAGATGCCTTGATCTTAGCTTTTTGAATGTTGAATTTCAAATCAGTTTTCCCGCTCTCCATTTTCACTCTCATCTAGAGGCTCTTTAGTTCCTCTTCACTTTCTGTCATTAGAATGATATCATTTGCGTATCTGAGATTGTTGATATTTCTCCCTTGCAATCTGGATTTCAGCTTGTGATTCACCTAGTCTGGCATTTCACATGATGTACCCTGCATAGAAGTTAAATGAGCAGAGTGACAATATACAGCATTGTGATACTCCTTTCCCAATTTTAAACCAGTTCATTGTTCCATATTCAGTTCTAGCTGATGCTTCTTAACTGGCATACAGGTTTCTCAAGAGGCAGATAAGGTTGTCTGCTAGTTACGTTTCTTTAAGAATTTTCCACATTTTGCTGTGATCCACAAAGTCAAAGGCCTTAGTGTAGTCAGTGCAACAGAAGTAGATGTTTCCTGCAATTCCTGTTCCAACAGATGTTGGCAATTTGATCTCTGGTTCCTCTCCCTCTTCTAAATACAGCTTATTCATCTGGAAGTTTTAGGTCATGTACTCTTGAAGCTTAGCTTAAAGGAAATCTTCCAGTTACTCGAGTACAAAATATTAGTTCAATTATCAACTTTTATTTTGTATATACCTGTGTCTCATACCCCAGCAAATCAAAATACTCTTCTAAAGATGCCAGGAACCTGATCTCTTTTACCTTCTCTACAGCAACTGCCCTGGTGTCCCCTGCCATTACCTTGAAAGAAGAAAAAGAGAAAGTGAAGTCACTCAGTCTTGTCCAGCTCTTTGCAACTTTATGAACTGTGCAGCCTGCCAGGCTCCTCCATCGTGGGGTTTTCCAGGCAAGAATACTGGAGTGGGTTACCATTTCCTTCTCCAAGGGGTCTTCCCAACCCAGACTCTTTACCATCTGAGTCACAGGGAAGCCCCTTTATTGTGGGCCTGCAATATTGCATTTAGCTCCTAACCAGACTCTCTATTTACACCCTTGTACTTTCTCCCCAGCTCTGCGGTATTTCTCCTTATAGAAACCAGATAATAGCTTTGAAAAATCAGAATTTTGAGTAGCTAGAGTTTTAGTTTTGTAGCATGTCAGATGGATATTGTATCTTCTCTTTTAAAATGTCTCAGTTTCCCATCTTAATGAGTAAAGTCCAACTTTCATAGTATGTCCTATCCTATCCTACATGATCTGTCCTCCCTACCTTGTTCACCATTATTTCAGCTGAACTTGGCCTTCTTGCTGTCCCTCAAAGCTACATGCCTTTAATTACTGTTTCCTCTTTCTGAAACTTTTCTCTCAAGCCACATAGCTAACTCATTCATTTCAAATCTCTGCTTAATTTTCACCATATCAGAGTTTGGCCTAATTATTCCATATTTCACCACTCCCCCAATCCTGTCCCATTTCTCTGTTAATTTTCTGTAGGCTCCTTCATGGCACTCACCACTGGGCTATTAAATATTCATTTCTTTCTCTTTCCAAGATATTGTAAGCTCCATGACAATAGGGACTCAGCTTTGTTCTTATTGCCATATGCTACAGCAAATTTTGGTACAAACCAGAACTTCAATGTAGTTGTTGAATGAGTAAATGAACACTTGAGCAAATGAAAGCAAGTCTGACTCATTAAAATCTGCTTAATCCTATTTTCTTCCCTTTCTTTTCCAAGGGGTGTTCAGTACTGGAGAAAGTTAAGTATTAATATATGATTTATAGTAATGTATACAAGTGTTATTCTTTATAAGGTATTAGAGAGCTACATCAAAATCCTATTAAGGTTTACCTGTTTAATTATTTTTGAATTTTTCTTATTTGTTAATAATATCTGTTTAGAGTAAATATATTTCAATAATGGTATGTTTGGAAATCTTTTTTACTACCAATTTTATCATATTGGTTTATTAGGAATTTATAAGATACAAGTTTTCTTTCTTTCTCAATTTTAATTATCTATTAAACCATAGAATATGTTTCTACTAATTTTACTATTTAAAAGTGATCCACCTACAACACACTTTATATTGAATAATATGTTAAAACTTCTGATAAAACATCACAGAGATGAAAAGGAAAAAATAACTTTTGAGACAATCACAATTTAGTTCCTGGTATTTTTAAGTTCAAAGGTAACTGAAAAGTTGGAACAGAAATACTGTCTTGGGAAGAAAGGTTTTAAATTTTTGCTATAATGAAAGAATAGTGATTCCAAGGAATCAGCATAGGTTGTAATCTATTCACTATTTAAAATTCATATTTTCTAAACAAGATCTTTGTCATATGAATTTATTATTTTAAATGGGCTCTCTCAAGAAAGCATTGAATTTATATTTATGAAGACATTTAATGCACACTAAATGTCAAGTAAAGATTATAAAGAATATATTTATTGAATTCTAACAGCTATGAAAGACATTTTCCGTTAGTGGTATAATTAGCTCATAATTATGTAAGCAATAAATGCATAATTAGTTTTTTTTACTGTCAATATATTAATATTGTATACAATATTGGCCATGCAGCTGTAAATAATATTGACAAATTAAATCACCATCTTCTTGTGTATTGAATATCAGTTTTATTGATGGAAAAAATATTTCTAAAAGACAGAAAAGTTGAAGAACTCTTCCACCATAAATCTACAAAGAACTCTTCACCATGCAGATCTGAGCATAGACTATACTTAACCATATTTGAGGAGACAGGGTATATAATAATCTAGTCTATGCAAAGATTAATATTGGAGGCAGGATAACTTATCCTCTCATTTGATATCCAGAGAGTCAAGATAGAGAACATTTCTTTCACAAGTTTCCTTATTTCACTTTTCTATCTACAGCCACCTCTTTCATACTTCCAGCCTATCAGTGAGATCAGTCTGTCTCTTCACTATTTCTGTAATTTTATTTAAAAGGATTTTTAAAATAAGTAATCTTTTGGAATTTTTTTCATTCAGCATAATTCTCGGGACATCTAGGTTATTGTATTTATCAATAGTCCATTCTCTTTTATTTCTGTTTGCATTCCATGTTACAATGGATGTAATACAAATTAACATAAACTTGTTGAAAAACACCTGAGTTGATTGTAATTTTTTAAACAACAAGTGCAGATGTCATAAAAAATATTACCACTGTACTAAATATGTATGTTAGTTTTGTACTATCAAAGTGCATTTTTTGTTAATTTTTATAGCATTTCAGGATGCTAATGAATATTAGGTATTGAAAATCATAGGCTGTTTCTGAAAAATAACAATCTATGATTTTTTTAAAAAAAATTAAACTTTGTATGTTGAGATATCATAGAATCACATGTTGAGATATCATAGAATCTAATTATGTCCCTCAAAGCTGCATGCCTTTAAAAAACTAATTATGCATTTATTGCTTACATAATTATGAGCTAATTATACCACTAACAGAAAATGTCTTTCATAGCTGTTAGAATTCAATAAATATATTCTTTATAATCTTTACTTGACATTTTTGTGCATTAAATGTCTTCATAAATAATACAGAGATCTGTTTTACTATTTGTCCAGCTCACTTCTAATATTAATACTTTTTAATTTTATATGATAAAGATGTTTTATTTGTCTCTCAGAATATAATAACATCTTATTAACTGGCTTAATACCAAAAAACCCCTATAAATCACTAGATGAATTACTTAAATTTTGCATAAAGAGATACACTGTAAGATGTTCAGGTCATCAAAGTTTTATCTTTTCCATATTTTGAGGGCATTTAACAAAGAAGCAGCCTGCCTGAGGCTGAAACTATAACACAATCAATATTTAAAGATTACCTTTTAAACAGAAATCATTCTTTCTGTACTTTTATGAGTGATAAATAAAAAATAGAAATGCTACAATTGTTCTATTATGGCATATTGTTATGTAAGTATTGTATATCCTATAAAGGTATATTATATTAGTTTAAAATGAAGATTTCAAAGCATTTTTAAAATATGGAGAAGTGTTCACTCTAAAATACTTCCTTAAATATTTAGTTAAAAGAAAAATATGTGCAGAACTTGTGCTGGGTTCTGTGCATACTCAGTTGTGTCCGACTCTTGTGACCCCGTGGAATATAGCCCATCAGGCTCCTCTGTGCATGGAATTTTCTAGGCAAGAATACTAGAGTGGGTTGCCATTTCCTACTCGAGGGAATCTTCCCAACCCAGGGGTCAAACCCATGTCTCCTACATCGGCAGGCTGATTCTTTACTACTGCTCCACCTGGGAAGTGCAGAACTTAATTATATATTATAAAGTGAACATCTTTGTAACAAAAACCCACTCTCACCACTATTATTCAACATAGTTTTGGAAGACTTGGCCACAGCAATCAGAGCAGAAAAAGAAATAAAAGGAATCCAGATTGGAAAAGAAGAAGTAAAACTCTCAGTGTTTGCAGACGACACGATCCTCTATATAGAAAACCCTAAAAACTCTACCAGAAAATTACTAGAGTTAATCAGTGAATATAGTAAAGTTGCAGGATATAAAATCAACACACAGTTACCCCTTGCATTCCTATACACTAACAATGAGAAAACAAAGAGAAATTAAGGAAACAATTCCATTCACCATCAAAACAGAAAGAATAGAACACTTAGGACTATATCTACCTAAAGAAACAAAAAACCTATATATAGAATACTATAAAACACTAATGAAAGAAATCAAAGAGGACACAAACAGATGGAGAAATATACTGTGTTCATGGATTGGAAAAATCAATATAGTGAAAATGAGTATACTACCCAGAGCAATCTATAGATTCAATGCAATTCCTATCAAGCTACCAGAGATCTTTTTCAGAGAATTAGAACAAATAATTTCACAATTTGTATGGAAATACAAAAAACCTCGAATAGCCAAAGCAATCTTGAGAAAGAAGAATGGAACTGGAGGAATCAACCTGCCTGACTTTAGGCTATACTACAAAGCCACAGTCATCAAGACAGTATGGTACTGGCACAAAGACAGAAATATAGATCAATGGAACAAAATAGAAAGCCCAGAGATAAATCCACACACTTCTGGGCACCTTATCTTTGACAAAAGAGACAAGAGTATACAATGGAGAAAAGACCATCTCTTTAACAAGTGGTGCTGGGGAAACTGGACAGCCACTTGTAAAAGAATGAAACTAGAACACTTTCTAACACCATACACAAAGATAAACTCAAAATGGATCAAAGATCTAAACATAAGACTGGAAACTATAAAATTCCTAGAGGAAAACATAGGCAAAACACTCTCCAACATAAACCAAAGCAGGATCCTCTATGACCCACCTCCCAGAATATTGGCAATAAAAGCAAAAATAAACAAATGGGACCTAATTAAAATTAAAAACTTCTGCACAACAAAGGAAACTAAAAACAAGGTAAAAAGGCAGCCTTCAGAATGGGAGAAAATAATAGCAAACGAAGTAATGGACAAGCAATTAATCTCAAAAATATACAAGCAACTCCTGCAGCTCCATTCTAGACAAATAAACGACCCAATCAAAAAGTGGGCCAAAGAACTAAACAGACATTTCTCCAAAGAAGACATAAAAATGGCTAACAAACACATGAAAAGATGCTCAACATCACTCATTATCAGAGAAATGCAAATCAAAACCACAGTGAGGTACCACTTTACACCAGTCAGAATGGCTGCCATCCAAAAGTCTACAAGCAATAAATGCTGGAGAGGATGTGGAGAAAAGGGAACCCTCTTACACTGTTGGTGGGAATGCAAACTAGTACAGCCACTATGGAGAACAGTGTGGAGATTCCTTAAAAAACTGGAAATAGACCTGCCATATGACCCAGCAATCCCACTGCTGGGCATATACACCAAGGAAACCAGAATTGAAAGAGACACATGTACCCCAATGTTCATCGCCACATTGTTTACAATAGCCAGGACATGGAAGACACCAAGATGTCCATCTTCAGATGAATGGATAAGAAAGCTGTGGTACATATACACAATGGAATATTACTCAGTCATTAAAAAGAATACCTTTGAATCAGTTCTACTGAGGTGAACAAAACTGGAGCCTATTATATAGAGTGAAGTAAGCCAGAAGGGAAAACAACAATACAGTATACTAACGTGTATATATGGAATTTAGAAAGATGGTAAGGATAATCCTGTATGCGAGACAGCAAAAGAGACGCGTATATATAGAACAGTCTTTTGGACTCTATGGGAGAGGGCAAGGGTGGGATGATATGGGAGAATGGCATTAAAACACGTAAATTATCATATGTGAAATCAATTGCCAGCCCAGGTTTAATGCCTGATACAGGGTGCTCAGGGCTGGTGCACCGGGATGACCCAGAGAGAGGGAATCGGGAAGGAGGTGAGAGGGGGGTTCTGGAAGGGGAACACATGTATACCCATGGCAGATCATATCAATGTATGGCAAAACCAACACAATAATGTAAAGAAAATAAATTTAAAAAAGAAAGAAAGAAAGAAAGAAATACGAAAAAAAAAAAAAAAACCCAAGTCAAGAAACAGAATTTTGCCAGCAGCCTACAGGTCTTGTCCAAGTGCACCAATTCAATCAAATTAAGTACTTTCCTGACATTCATAGCAACTGCTTTTTTGTATGAGTTTTGTCAATGTATACTTCCTGAGACACTATAGTTTAACCTTGTTCAAATTTTTAAAATGTGATATGCATTTTACATTCAATCAGGAGATTCTTGCTCCATCTTTCTCTTCCCAGTTATGTTTAGAAGATTACAGTGCATTTGAGTCTCCTATAGTATGGATTTTTTGCTGATTTCACAAGTACCCTGCAGTTCAACATTTCTTTGCCTCCTGTATTTCTTGAAAATAGGCAGCTGAATCCAGAGACTTGATAGACTAGTTTTAGTCACTTTGTCAAGGATACAGATGATGTTTTCTTTCCTCAGGAAGCATATTGTGTGTGTTTGCTTGATGCTGTTAACAACCACTGATATTCAGTCACTGATGTTTTGAGGGTTGAAGAATGATGATAGTATAATTATTTTTGATTAATTGGAATACTTCTATGAAGAGAATTTTCATTCATCTAATATTAGTGTCATAGTTCATATAAGAAAGACAAGAAAAAGATAAGCTTTTTTTCCTATTATTTTATTTTATTTCCTATTTTTTCTTTTAAAGAAAATAAATTTTTCCCTACTGTCCTTCAAAGGTGACTAACAAGGATTTTCCTTTTTTTAAATAAGCTTTATATTTTGAGATAACTGTAGATTCACATGCAGTTTTAAGAAATAATACAGGCAAATACCATGTACCCTTTACCCAGTTTTCCCCAAAGTAAACATCCTACAAAACTATAATGCAATAATTCTTCCAGACTATTAATATCTATAGAGTCAAAATACAGAACATTTCCTTCACCATAAAGAGTCTCATTTCACTTTTAAATCTACAGCCACCTCTCTCACACTCCCAGCTTCTCTGTGAGATCAGACAATCTCTTCATTTCTATAATTTTGCATTTCTAGAGTTTCATTAAAGTGAAATTACATAGGAGGGTCAGGATCAAGATAGTAGAGGAGTAAGAAGCAGAATTCACCTCCCTCTACAGAAACACTAAAAATATATCTACAAGTGGAATAATTTACTCAGAAGCAGAAGACCTCAGATGTCTGAAAAGATAAGAAAATCACCATGTAACAGGGTAAGACAAAAGGAAAAAAGAAGAAACCAGGACAAGGCCTGTGCACTGGGGAAGGAGCTGTGAAGGAGGAAAGCTAACTGCATGTCAGAAGTCTCCTTACCATCACAGAAATTAGACTGGATAAAAACAGAATTTGGGAGCCTACAAAGGGGAGAGCAGCAACTGGTTTGTAGAAGGAAATGGAGAGTAACCTGCACAGAGAGTTGGTACATCCGCCCTGTTCTCTCCAACCTGAGATACTCCACTGTTGGTGGGGGTGGGTGTTGGATGATGAAGCTCAGATTCTGAAGCTCAGTCCCAGGGAAAGGATCAGAGTTATGTGCAAAACAGCCTGAAGCATTCAGTCTGTGGCAAGTAAGGGTGTATTGGGAGGAAGCCTGGGCCTACCAGAGAGAAAATGTACCACAATTGGGAGGTGCATGAGGAAAGAGGCAGAACCACCATGAAAACTTCTTTCCTTGTGAGAACTACCAGACAACACGGCATAGTCTAAGGGAGTTCTAGGATAGAGCATGTGTTGCCTCTGCCAGCATGGGCTCAAGAAGCTGCCTCTTTGGGGCCTGTAGGCAGATACCAGGCCCCACTCTTGCTAATCTGAAAAGACACCTTCTGAAATTAGAAATTCTGTCAGCAGATCACAGGACCCACACTCGCTGACCCAGAAGGGCATGGAGAAATCCAGCCACTGGCAATTCCACCAAGGGCCCCAGAACCTGTACCTGCTGAACCAGAAGAGCACAGATAGCTTCTTCCACTGGGAACTCTGCCAGCAGGCCACAGGATCTGCCCATGCTGTCCAAGAAGGGCACAGATAGCTTCCATGACTAGGAGGTCCTTTGTTGGATGCATACCTGCCCTGTTAGTCTGGGAGCACATGGATAACTGTCCCTATTAGGAAATACACCAGTGGGTGCCTGGACTTAACCCACAGTCCCAGGAAGGTGAAGATAGCTCCCTCCCACCTTCACTAGGAAATTCACCCAGAGACGGGAATGAACCTCCATTGAGCCCCAGGGGTTTTGTGACTAAGGAAGAAGAGCTAAAGTTTCTCCTCATGGCTTCACAGACTGCAGAGTTATACCTCTCCTGACGGCTTCCTAAATTCAGCTCCTGTGAATCATCTGAAGGGAGAGCAAGTGCTCTTGCACCTGGGATGGGTCTGGCTTTAGTAGCTGTGGGCTCTTATACATGAAGACTGAGCCAGACCAGAGTTCAAGCTGCTTCCATAGCTCCCACAAGGGGTCCAGATGGACAACGCCTGCACTAGTAGAACCTAACTATAGTGGACCTGAGCCTGTGGCAAGATGAAAACAATATGTGAGAGGCACCAGGGCCAGTTGTTGGCATACCATCACTTAAGGTGAGACAGAGTACAATGCCAACAGTATACTTGGCGAATCCACAAAACAGGTGAAAGGGGACACAACAGAAAACATTCTCAAGTGAACAACACCAAAGGAGGAAAACTCAGTGGCTTCTCTCCCAGTGGCAGTGCTCCAATCCTGCCTACCTTGCACCACAGATCAGAATCACAGTTAAGAAACAGATCTGGAGGACTCTACTCCAACAACTGAGGAGCACACTCTGCCTCTGACAGAGCAATGACAACCACAGTATAAAGGGGAAGCCTTGCTCAATATCTAGGACAAGCTCTGATCACCACAAAACAAATCTAAATCCCTTCAAGGGGATAACAGCACAACTCTCTGGATCAATGTCATCACCTATCATGGGTAGACTCAAGAAGCAAGAGGAACTGAAATCCTGTAGGCTGTGAAAAGAAGGCCACAAACACAATAAGCTTGACAAAATGAGACAATAAATCTATCAGAACAATGATAGTAAGAGGATTCAAGATCTCAGAAACAGATTGGAGGCACAAATCAAGAACATACAAGAAAAGTTTTAAAAAGACCTAGAAGAGCTAAAGAACAAACAAACAAGAGATGAATAGAATTATAACCAAAATGAAAAAAAAAAAAAAAACTAGAAGAAAGCAATCGCAGAATAACTGAGGCAGAAGAATGGATAAGTGAGCTGGAAGACAGATTGGTGGAAATCTCAGCCATAAAACAGAATGGCGGCGGGGGGGGGGGGGCGGGCGGCAATGAGAATGGTCTCAGCACAGAAACAGTAAGGATCTAACAGAAGCAAAAGAGATTAAGAAGAGGTGGCAAGAATACTCAGAAGAACTATACAAAAAAGGTCTTAATGACCTGGATAACACCCAGTGGTGTGGTCACTCACCTAAAGCCAAACATCTTGGAGTGTGAAGTCAAGTGGGCCTTAGGAAGCATTACTGTGAAGAAAACTAGTGGAGGTGATGTAATTCCAGTTGAGCTATTTCAAATCTTAAAAGATAATGTTATGAAAGTGCTGCACTCAATATGCCAGCAAATATGGAAAATTCAGCAGTGGCCATGTGACTGGAAAATGTCAATTTTTATTCCAATCTCAAAGAAGAGCAATGCCAACGAGTGTTCAAACTACTGTACAATTGTGCTCATTTCACATGAAGTAAGATTATGCTCTAAATCCTTCAATCTAGAGTTCAGCAGCATGTGAACTGAGAATATCAAGATGTACAAGTTTGGTTAAAAAAAAGTTAATGTTTCAAGGTAAATGATGATTCTTTTTATTCAGAAACAAATCTTTTCTCTGCTCAAGAATGTTTCATGTTATGAAAACTGAGATAATTGCTTGACTATTATTTATTTATTTTTCTTCTTTAGGAATTCTGATCACCATATATTAGACTTCTATTTTCTGCTTCCTTATCAAATTGTCTCTTTCAGAGTGTTCGTCTCTGACTTTTACTTCTTAATACTGGAGTTATCAAACCTGTACACTAAATCAGAGAATTTATTGTCTGCATAGATGACTGACTTTATCCCTTATTAATAGTGTCTCTGCTGTTTTCTTATCTTTTGACTTTATATCACCATCTCTTTTAAACTATGTTTATTTTCATATCTTTTAATCCACATCATAATAATTGTGTCCCATCTTTGATATCTTCTCATTGCTTTCAGAATTTCTAATTTCTTCATTCTCACACAGAAAAGATGACTTGAGAGTAGTTTTTTTTTTTTTTTTTGCCTTCTTTCAATCTCATCTCATTGCATCTAATATCCAAGAAAACATTTTTAAGCTTTGAGTCATGCAGATGATTCCTTTTTATCTTATATTACCTTGGGCTTCTCCAGAAGTCTTTTAATGGAGTGATAGAAGATTAGAAAGTTGATCTAAACTTAACATTTTTTCCTGGAAATCCTCTGATTAATGTTTTTAAGGGGTTTCTGATACTTAATTTTCATTCATGTTTTAGGTTTCTGATGTCCCACTTCTATATCATTTAACACTCACCAACTTTCTTAATCTGTGTACCTTGTATTTCTTAGTGAGTCATAAAGCACCTTCTGATATCACATCCTTCTTTCAATTTGTTTTGAATCTCAGATTTAAGTACATTTGTATTTTCTTTTTTAAGCTGAATATTAAACTCTGTAAGTTAATCCTCTTTTTATCCATGGAAAGCTTATTAGAAGTACTACCATGAATAATTGCTTATTTATTTTAATTGGAGTAAAACCTTACCAAAGCTTATATGGGTACAAAGTGAAAAATAGTTCATTTTATGTGTTTGTGCATTATTTCAAAATTTATGATTTTTTTTTTAAATTTGGAAACAGTTACTTAAAAAAGAGAAAAAGCTACAGGACATGGGTAGAGATGAGGAGAGGGTGAGATGTATGAAAAGAGCAACATGAAAACTTACATTACCATGTGTAAAAGAGATAGTCAACTGGGAATTTGCTATATGGCTCAGGAAACTCAAACAGGGGCTCTTTAACAACCTAGAGGGGTGGGATGGGGAGGGAGATGGGAGGGAGTTACAAAAAGGAGGAGATATATATATACCTATGGCTGATTCATGTTGAGGTTTGACAGAAACAGAAAAATTCTGTAAATTATCCTTCAATAAAAAATAAATTATTTTTTAAAAAAATAATCAACATTAATTCTATTGATAATTTTTATTCTGCTCTTAAGGGCTTCCCTGGTACTCAAACAGTAAAGAATCTGCCTGCAATGCAAGAGACTCAGGTTCTATCCCTGAGTCATGAAGATAACCTGGAGAAGGAAATGGCAACCCACTCCAGCGTTCTTGCCTGGAGAATTCCATGGACAGACTCTGGTGGGCTACTGTCCACGGAATCGCAGAGTCAGACATGACTGAGCAATTAAAACACACATACATTCTGCTCTTAAGCAGTACTGTGCTTCTCAAATAAAATTTTAGTGAACATATACTTTGGATATTGCAAATGCAATATGATAAAATCCACATAGTAAGAACTGGGCAACAGGCTAAAATAAATGCAATTCACATTGTAATTCATGTGCAATAAAATAAAAAGCAAGTCACATAGACAGTTGTGGATGTGACTGGTGATAGAACCAAGGTCCAATGCTGTAAAGAGCAGTATTTCATAGGAACCTGGAATGTTAGGTCCATGAATCAAGGCAAACTGGAGATGGCAAGAGTGAACATTAACATTCTAGGAATCAGCGAACTAAAATGGAATGGAATGGGTGAATTTAACTCAGATGACCATTTTATCTATTACTGTGGGCAGGAATCCCTTATAAGAAATGGAGTAGCCATCATAGTCAATAAAAGAGTCCGAAATGCAGTACTTGGATGCAATCTCAAAAATGACAGAATGATCTCTGTTCATTTCCAAGGCAAACCCATTCAATATCATGGTAATCCAAGTCTATGCACTGACCAGTAACCCTGAAGAAGCTGAATTGAACAGTTCTATGAAGACCTACAAGACCTTTTAGAACTAACACCCAAAAAAGATGTCCTTTTCATTATAGGGGTCTGGAATGCAAAAGTAGGAAGTCAAGAAACACCTGGAGTAACAGGCAAATTTGGCATTGGAGTACAGAATGAAGCAGGGCAAAGGCTAATAGACTTTTGCCAAGAGAACGCACTGGTCATAGCAAAAGCCCTCTTCCAACAATACAAGAGAAGACTACACATGGACATCACCAGATGGTCAACACCCAAATCAGATAGATTATATTCTTTGCAGCCAAAGATGGAGAAGCTCTATACAGTCAGTAAAAATAAGACCAGGAGCTAACTGTGGCTCATATCATGAACTCCTAGACTTAAATTGAACAAAGTAGAGAAAACCACTAGACTAGTCAGGTATGACCTAAATCAAATACCTTATGATTATACAGTGGAAGTGAGAAATAGATTTAAGGGACTAGATCTGATAGACAGAGTGCCTGATGAACTGTAGACAGAGGTTCATGACATTGTACAGGATATAGGGATCAAGACCATCCCCAGGAAAAAGAAATGCAAAAAAGTATAATGGCTAGCTGAGAGGCCTTACAAAGAGCTGTGAAAAGAAGAGAAGTGAAAGGAAAGGAAAAAAGGAAGGATATCCCCATTTGAATGTAGAGTTCCAAAGAATGGCAAGGAGAGATAAGAAAACCTTCCTCAGTGATCAATGCAAAGAAAGAGGAAAACAATAGAATGGGAAATACTAGACATCTCTTCAAGAAAATTAGAGATACCGAGGGAACATTTTATGCAAAGATGGGCTCAATAAAGGACAGAAATGATATGGACCTGACAGAAGCAGAAGATATTAAGAAGAGGTGGCAAGAATACATAGAAGAACTGTACAGAAAAGATCTTCACGACCCAGTTAATCACGATGGTGTGATCACTCACCTAGAGCCAGACATCCTGTAATGTGAAGTCAAATGGACCTTAGAAAGCATCACTACAAACAAAGCTAGTGGAGGTGATGGAATTCCAGTTGAGCTATTTCAAATCCTGAAGGATGATGCTGTGAAAGTGCTGCACTCAGTATGCCAGAAATTTTGGAAAACTCAGCAGTGACCACAGGACTGGAAAAGATCAGTTTTCATTCCAATCACAAAGAAAGGCAATGCCAAAGAATGCCGCAACTACTGCACAATTGCACTCATCTCACATGCTGGTAAAGTAATGCTTAAAATTCTCCAAGCCAGGCTTCAGCAATATGTGAACTGTGAACTTCCAAATGTTCAAGTTGGTTTTTGAAAAGGCAGAGGAACCAGAGATCATATTGCCAGGATCTGCTGGATCATCAAAAAAGCAAGAGAGTTCCAGAAAGACACCTATTTCTTCTTTATTGAGTATGCCAAAGCCTTTGACTGTATGGATCACAATAAACTGTGGGAAATTCTGAAAGAAATGGGAATACCAGACCACCTGACCCGCTTCTTGAGAATCCTGTATGCAGGTCAGTAAGCAACAATTAGAACTGGACAAGGAACAACCGACTGGGTCCAAATAGAAACAGGAGTATGTCAAGGCTGTATTTTATCATCCTGCTTATTTAACTTATATGAAGAGTACATCATGAGAAATGCTGGGCTGGATGAAACACAGACCGGAATCAAGGAGAATTATCAATAATCTCATATAATGCAGATGACACCACCATTATGGCAGAAAGTGAAGAAGAACTAAAGAGCCTCTTAATGAAAGTAAAAGAAGAGAGAGAAAAAGTTGGCTTAAAGCTCAACATTCAGAAAACTGAGATCATGGCATCCAGTCCCATCACTTCATGGCAAATAGATGGGGAAACAGTGACAGACTTTATTTTGGGGCTCCAAAATCACTGCAGATGGTGAGTGCAGCCATGAAATTAAAAGACCCTGACTGCTTGGAAGGAAAGTTATGACCAACATAGACAGCATATTAAAAAGCAGAGACATTATTTTGCCAACAAAGGTCCATCTAGTCAAGGTTATGGTTTTTCCAGTAGTCATGTATTGATGTGAGAGTTGGAATGTAAAGACAGCTGAGCACTAAAGAATTGATGCTTTTGAACTGTGGTGTTGGAGAAGACTCTTGAGAGTCCCTTGGACTGCAAGGAGATCCAACCAGTCCATCCTAAAGGAGATCAGTCCTGGATGTTTATTGGAAAGACTGATGTTGAAGCTGAAACTCCAATACTTTGGCTACCTGTTGCAAGGAGCTGACTCATTTGAAAATACCCTGATGCTGGGAAAGATTGAGGGCAGGAGGAGAAGGGGATGATAGAGGATGAGATGGTTGGATGGCATCATCAACTCAATGGACATGGGTTTGAGTAGGCTCTGGGAGTTGGTGATGGACAGGGAGGCCTGGTGTGCTGCAGCTCATGGGGTCACAAAGAGTCGAATACGACTGAGCAACTGAACTGAACTGAACATTGTAATTGAAACATCTTGATATCTGTAATACTTCTGCTATATGTTATTTTAAAAGACAGTTCAATAAATGATTAAACTAGATGGAATGATCCTTTAAGAAATTCACTTTTAATTAAAATCATTAGAAGGCTCCTAGTGATTCAAGAAGTGCTTTATACAGTCAGAGCTGATGTTATACTAGTAGTATTGGTACAATCATGCCATTTGTTAAAAAAATTAAATTGCACGCGAGACAGCAAAAGAAACGCAGATGTATAAAACAGTCTCGTGGACTCTGTGGAAGAGGGCAAGGGTGGGATGATATGGGAGAATGGCATTGAAACATGTTAATTATCATATGTGAAATCAATCACCAGCCCAGGTTTGATGCTTGGGGCTGGTGCACCGGGATGACCCAAGGGGAGGGAATAGGGAGGGAGGAGGGAGGGGGGTTCTGGAGGGGGAGCATATGTATACCCATGGCGGATTCATGTCAATGTATGGCAAAACCAACACAATAAAGTAAAGAAAATTAAAAACAAATATATTAAACTGCTTCTGTACTGGCTGGTAAACAGCTTGTACCATGCACTTAAGTGACTACCCACTCATTCTGATCCTGCCACCTGTATGTTGAGATTAGGAGCATATAAATTCTCTTATAACCTCTCAAATAGTGGTGTATGTATGTACTACAAATTAATTTTGGCCTGTTGTGACAATTAAGTCTATCACATAAGCTATTTTAAAAGCATTCATTACTTCCTTATAATAGTCAATTCAACTTTTTAAACTTTTTAACTTAAAAAACTCCTCAGGTTAAAGTATCTATTTCCCTATGAAACATTCTATCTTACTCTTACATGGCATTTTTTGGTATGAACAAGCATGCAAATAACAAGAGATGGCCTTACATTGTCTGTGTTAGAAAAGTAGCTCTATATCTAGGGGTACAAACAGTCTATAAATAATTCAGGGGAGAAAGCAAGGAAAGCAATGGCATGCAGGAAGTGTGAGATATGGCCACTGTAATTTCAGTACTGCTTGGTAATATGGCAGATACAGAAAGATCAAGGTGATAGATGGGAAAACACAAATTCTGTGCAGAGTTATAACTAAAGAGAGAGATTTTTTTTCTTTACTGACTTTTCATTATGTGATACTACATATTTTCCTTTAAATTAGCATTTTCTATAACATTGTACTAAATATTCACAGATGTATCTATTATCTACTTGTATTTACAAATATTTAAATCTTCTTTTGAATACTTATATATCACTGTAGCTCATATTGTATTGTGAATTTCTTCCCTAAGTATAATTTTAGTGCAGACAAAAATTTTGAAACAATACTTGGGTTAAAATGTATGTGTGTTTGTGTGTGAAATGCAAGTAAAAATGCAAATAGACCTTCTTTTCATTCAGGATTTTAATTTTAATATGAAAATAAACTGTTTTTCAGGTTTAGTAGAATGATTTACACATATATGTTATCATAATTAAAATTGAATCTCATATAAAATTTTAATAAAAACTAGATTAGTCACTTAGTATTACTTTGGTTGTAATTTTGCAACATAATTTAAAAGATGATAAAACTCACTATAAATTATTGTAATAATTTAGATTTTTTGCAAATACATATGTTGGACAGCAACTACTCTTATAATTATTGACTTAGTTACAAACCAAACACTTAGAATCTGGCACATTGGTAGTTGACTCCACCTTCCAGGTTGCACAATGTTTTTAATTTCTCTGAGTCTCATTTTTATTCCTTAGTTGTAAAATCAAGAAAATATAATGTCTCCCTCCTAGAGTTTCAGTGATAATTAAATAGGACTATGCATTATAAAGTTCTTCAAACAGCCCCTAGAACATAAATATTAGCTACTATTATCACCACTGTAATACATTGAAAGATTCTTTCTCTTTTAGTGTTAATTACTAAAGTTTCCACAGCCTGCACTATAATATCATTTCTTGTTGTTTAGTCTCTAAGTCATGTCTGACTCTTTTGTGACTGTATGGACTGTAACTTGCCAGACTCCTCTGTTCATGGGATTTTTGAGGCAAGAATAATGTAGGGAGTTGCCATTTCCTTCTCTGGGGAATCTTCTCAACCCAGTGATAGAAACCACGTATCTTTCATTGCAGGTGGATTCTTTCCTGCTGAGCCACTGGGGAAGCACATAGTAAAAAAGCACTTAGCAAAACTTCCTTAAGGTCAAAAAAATGGTCTTAGTCAGTGTTTATATCTTATGACTGTTTAAGGGAGATGCACATGCTGTTCCCCATTGTATATGCTTTATTTTGACTTAAGTAGGAGGAATGTGCTGTCGTATCATGTTTATTCATATCTGGAATACTGATTAAGAATTCTGATTCTAGTATTCTGGAATACTGATCTAATAATCTCTGGAATACTGATCACATACTTGAAAGGTCTCCTCAAGTATGTGTAGAAATGGCCATTGATGAAATTACATTTAAAATAAGGAATAAAAGGAGGAAGAATCATTTGCCGTGTATATTCTGGCAGAGCCTGGATGTTATGAAATTGGGAGTCTTATCTCTTGCTGCTCTGAAACTAATAAGGAGGAAAGGTTAGTGAAAAGAAAAGTGTCTTTCATTTAGGATGCCAGCAGTCTGGGTGGGGGACTCTTGTCCAAAGGCCAACCGCCTGCCACTGACAACCAGAGAGTGGAGGCCTTGTAGAAGAAGCACAGACTGCTCTGAAAGTCAGGCGGTAGCCTAATCAGTGACATCTTGATTGCTTTAAATGCAGTTAGTCTTTAGTTCTAGCATCAGTTTGTTTCCATTTCTCTGAGGCAAGTTCTTGAAATTATGGCAGCTTATGTCATGGCTACAGTCTGGTCCCTATGTAATTAACAGCTTTCACTTGGCTGTGGCTTCAGTATCTAAAAGACAGCTTAGAATATTATGGCTCAGAATATTATCGGTAGCCTTGGAAGAGGGACTAAAGGCCTTTGACTATGCTCAATGACTAAACTATTATTACTAAGTCTTGTTCTCACTTTCTCACTTTTCTGATTTAACTTATTCTTTGGCTAAAGTTTTTCCTCAGACAAAAAACAGTCTAAGGACATGGGGCCAGGACCATAAAGTCCTGTTCCATTTCATGGTGGAGGTGGTTAAGCCTTTGTAATATCATGCTACTCCCTGAACAAACATTCTTTGGTGACTCTATATTTATCCTATTTACTTTCTATTATAATCCCCTCTCCCTTGACTGGGTACCTTTAATCACTTACTAAGCTATTGTACAATAGAGAACAGGGAATAAATAGATTGGCAATTTTTTGGCACCCAATACTGCTCAAGTTCTGAAAGATATATCTGTTGAAATATTGATGGACTTTATTCTGACTCTTGAGGAAAAAAAGGAACACAGATTTAGAATATCAAAGAGGAAAATGAGGGACAGGAAGAAGAGGAGGAGGAAGGGAAGGAAGAAAAGAGGAGAAGCGGGGTGGTAGAGAAGTGTTGCTATTTATAAGAATTGCTCTGCAGAAAAGAAGAAAGAGATTAATGCTCACCAATTTGGTGGGCAATCTGGAGTGGGGACTAAGTTTCTCTTACATCCAAGCATGTACAGACTACCTCCAAGGTTTGTCCTGTGCTCATTGGAGGCAGAAGGGCCTAGTCATATTCAAGTATGAAATATTAGGCATCATGATAAACAGCAGTAGAGAGGAATTGGATCTTGTGGTTATGAATCAACCTACTTCAAGAGATTATTTGAAAGGATTACAATTAACACACATAAGGAAGAGTTCATAGTATTTTCCAGGGAAATAGTTATGACTTATTAAGGGGTCATGGGTTTAGCTAGAGAAAGAAAGCATTACAGACCTCTTTGTTACTTAAGATTTTTAACTTTGAGACTGTGACATAAATTTCCACTAATAATAGAAGGATCTTAGTACAATTTAAAATGTGAAAATATGCATGCCCTGAATTGTTGAAAGGCTCAGAATTTCAAAAATATGAATTAAGAGTCTTTCTTGTTCTAATTGAAACAAAACTGTAGAGTTTCTCAAATTGATTACTATTGGTAAAAATTTTTTTAGTTTTGTCTGTTTGCATTATTGGTTTTAAAGCACATTACATTTCAAACTAGATATATCCTAACTAGCTTTCCAAACATCCTTAGGGAATGCTGTGCTAGACTCAGTCTTAAAATGTGTTTTCAATAAGGAAATTCCTACTATTCACTTTTACAGACACCTTTATTCTGTCTGTTTTATATTTTTTAGAGTGGTTCACATATATTACCTCACTTAACCCTTAAGTGAGAAAATGTTAAATGAGTAAAATACGTTTTGTTAATCCATAAATGAGAAAAATGATACAAAAACAAAAAAGAAGAGGCTACATGGCTTACTCACTGTCATACAATTAGCAACAAAGAAATGTTTCCCCACTTTTGTTTCTTTTTACATTTTCTTCTTTCTTTTTTAAGAACTTGAATTGTTTTATTATTCTTATTCTAGACTCTTTGCAACCAATGGCATGCATTTGTGAGATAAGACACTAGTGTTAGAATTTATGGCATTAGTAATTGAATTTGTTATCTATGCTGTATGACCACTCTCAAATTTAGAGGATTAAACAAGAAACATATATTTGTTAATTGATTTTGTGGGTTGGAAGAAAGTTTCTTTTGGTGATTTCACTTGGCTTTATTCAGGCAGCTACATTCAGCTTGGCAGGGCTTAGTGGGGATGGCTGGGAAAATAGGGTATCTCTCTCCATGTGATTTTTAGTGTGAAGAGTGTGATTTTTTTTTTTTAACATAGTGACAGCTGGCAAGCTCAGATATGTAATCATTTATCATATCATTTCTTGTGTCATGCGTGTTGATATTCCTTTGGCCATGATATTTCAGAAGGGGAAGCCCCAAGTAATGTAAAACACTTTACCCTGTTCTGCTAAGTACAAGGATTAATTGTACTGATTCATCTATAAAATAAATTCGCACTTTGCCAAAACTCCGATATCTTATTCAGTCAAGGCATTGGTCTTGAAGTCCATGTTCCTTTTCTGTAGCAGTTCTGGATATTGATAATATTTCTTATTTGCTGTACATTTAATGTGTTCCTCTTTTTCCAGGAATCCATAAACTAAAAAGCTAAGTCACACACCTTAATATTGCCAATATGCAGTGATGATTGTATCAAATCCAAGAATCTAGATTGCCAGGAGAAATATCAATAACCTCAGATATGCATATAACACCACCCTTATGGCAGAAAGCAAAGAATAACTAAAGAGCCTCTTGATGAAAGTGAAAGAGGAGAGTGAAAAAGTTGGCTTAAAACTCAACATTCCAAAAACTAAGATCATGGCATCCAGTCCCATCACTTCATGACAAATAGGTGGAAACAGTGACAGACTTTATTTTCTTGGACTCCAAAATCACTGCAGATTGTGACTGCAGCCAAGACACTTGCTCCTTGAAAGAAAAGCTATAACAAACCTAGAAAGCATATTAAAAAGCAGAGATATTACTTTGCCAACAAAAGTCCATCTAGTCAAAGCTATGATTTTTCCGGTAGTCACATATGGATGTGAGAGTTGGACTATAAAGAAAGCTGATGCTTTTGAACTGTGGTGTTGAAAAGACTCTTGAGAGTCCCTTGGACTGCAAGGAGATCAAATCAGTCCATCCTAAAGGAAATCAGTCCTGAATATTCACTGGAAGGACTGATGCTGCAGCTGAAACTTCAATACTTTGGCCTCCTGATGCAAAGAACTGACTCATTTGAAAAGACCCTGATGCTGGGAAAGATTGAAAGTGGGAAGAGAAGAAGACAACAGAAGATTAAATGGTTGGATGGCATCACCGACATGAGTCTGAGCAAGCTTCTGGAGTTGATGAAGGACAGGGAAGCCTGGCAGACTGCGGTCCATGAGGTTGCAAAGAGTCGGACATGACTGAGCTACTGAACTGAACAGTGATGAGACAAAGTACAGGATAACTGCAATAAGCACTCTTGTTCAAAAAGTTTAGAAATGAGAGGCAGTCACAAGTACATAACAATTCTGAAAAGAGCTGGGTGTTAGTTCTCAGAATTTCCCACTCCAAAGACAGAATGCTTCTGATTAGAGTCTGTTTCTCATAACTGGGAGCATGACTCTTGGATTCTTTATCCCTGGAGACTCTTGGCTCCACCCGAGATACACTTTTTCTTTTCTGAGAAATGACCAGTTTTGAGGCTGAGTATATTCTCAGGTTGCTTTTTGGTCATAGAAATGTCTATGTGGGCATAGAGATTTCTTTTCATTTTGAACTATTTCTGACCCTTTTAGTTCAGTCTGAGATTTGATACTACTCCCTTAAAAATGTGAACTTCATATGCAAGTAACTGCTTACACCATGTTTCAAAAGCTATACCTACAATTATTTCTGAAACAGACTTCTCTCTATTTTGCATAGATCATTGGAACAGAGGCTTTTAGGTACTTAGAAAATATATTGGGAAGCTGATTGGGTCTATGTGGTAACTCCATAAATGTTTCTAAATTATTAAGAGCATCTTATAGCTATCCTTGGAGAAGGAAATGGCAACCCAATCCAATATCCTTGCCTGGAGAATCCCTTGGACATAGATAGGAGCCTGGAGGGCTACAGTCCATGACAGTTGCAAGAGTCAGACATAGCAACTAAACCACCACCATAGCTATCCTAGACTTAATCCTTACTGTGAGTCCACTTCTTACTTTGAGACTATTTTACTAATGGGAAGGATGGAGAAATATAGTTGTCTTTTCAAAGTAAACAAGTCCTGTGTCCTCTATATTTACTATTAACACCGCCTGTGAACTAAAAATTTTCTTAGTTCAGATTTCTCTTCCTGTATCTTAATACACAACAGCTTAAAAAAAAAAATTATAATACCCAGCCTGGAAATCTCAGTTTCACTGGTTCATTAAGCATATTCCTTGTTTTCTAACCAACAACAGGGTATGGTTTTGCCAATTATTTCACTAAAATACTCAGATCACTATGTTTTTCAACCTCCAATAACAATTTCTTCCCTTCTTTTTCAGCTTCATTTTGTCTGTCTTTCTCCTGAGCTTCACCAAGAGCCTCCTTGACATTCATTTAGCCTTTACCCACTCATACCTAATACCAAAGTCAGTACTGTATATTTAAAATTTTCTCTTATAGCCCCACTTCTAATAAAATATTCTGGTCAGTTATCTGGTCAATTCCTGTATGATGAGTATCACTAAAGTAATAATCTATAAATGAAACCAAATGGGTCTCTTTTAAAATTGCTTGAATGTTTTAGGAACAAGAATTCCTTTCATCAGCAAATGATTTAATTTTTATCACTAGGTTAGGGGTATAAATACACGCTAACCCTTTTAAACAATTACTGTCTTTCAATTATGCTAAAGATTTAAATTCATTTTCTTGGTGTATCATCACAACAGTTCATTCAATGAGATTCGTAGTAACATTTCACTGGTATGGGTAACTGAGGTTTAGGAAAGGTTTGTAACCTTCTCAAGATCACATATAAAGTAATCAATTTTAGATTTAAAGTAGTAATATATTTTGGATTTAAAATATTCTGACTTCACAGATAGTATCCTTAAAGACTATATAATATTTTCAAAATGAGCATTTTTTACATTAAGGTTTTGGAGGCCTTAATAATGGCAAGAGATATCAATAATCAGGGTCAGTGCCCTACATTGTCTTTATTTGTAAGACAGGGGAAAGTGTAGTATCCAGCTCTATATTTTTGAATAAGTCTTATTTTGTAAAACTCAATACTATTTCTTTGTTAGTGGCATTATATTGTGACTTTCTATAACTAGTTTAAAAATTGAGTTTTCATATTTCATTCGGTAAGTTTTTCACATGGCACTGTGAAATGAACAGCAGATTGGGGTCTTCCAAGGTGTGAGATTCAAGACGGGAGCTGCAAATTCACTAAATTTTTGTGACAAAGTATTCCTTCTTTTTGCGTTAGAGGCTGAGATTGGGGGTGGGGAGGAGCAGAGCACTACATGAAAGAGATTTATTAATTTTCAGAATAAAAAATATTTAAAGAAAGTATGTTTAACCAGATTCAAACAAAAATCAGTGCTAAAATTAGGCTAAAACTGCTACCTCCCTTAGAAATTCATAATTTGCTTTTTTGAAAGGAAAATAATGATAATTGTCATACCAAATTTTTATATGAAATTATACTTTTCACTCTGCATCAAAAGACTTAAACATTTTTAAAGAATTTAAACCTTGTCCTAAAAATTGTTTTTTCTGTATGGTTAGAAAGCTTTCTGAGTTAATGTAAACTTTCAGCCTAACTTCTTCTGAACTATTAGCAATTCAGTATTTAACTTCAAGAAAGAAGTATCACATTTCTCTTTTTATAACCCACATGTAATGATTCCAGAAACTGGCCTGAATGCTGTTGTTACGATAAGGAAAGGAAGAGGCTCGTTTCTATCTTCTGCTCAGAAAAAATGCTGTAGGAAATCTGAATCAATAATCACCATGAGTTTAATCCATACACAGCAGTCTAGTGCAAAAGTTTATCCAGACACAGATATGATATGACAGTTACATGGTTTGTTCTCAGAAAGAATGTAAATGAGAAAATCCAAGCCATCAACAAATAAAAGAACCCTTAGGAATCCTTAGGTATCAGAGAGGGCTTTACACCCCTCCTGTTCTGTTTTCATCTGTTCACAAAGAGAAAAAAAGCAAAAACAAAAACAACTGATAACTCTGTACTCTACAGCTTAGCAAAATGAGTTTTTGAAAAAAAACAAAAGCATTTTTCTTCAGGGAAATTATTTTCATACATAACAGAAATTAAATGTTTTCAATAGAAACTAAATTCTAAAAATATAAAAATGCAAAATAATTCTTTCAGTTGTTTTCAACTCTTTAGATTATTAAACCAAGCAATTTGTACATTACATCTAAAAATAAGTCAAGTACATATTGATTTAAACATACATGCCAATGAAAGCCAGATATTTAGACATATTAATTATATATAAAATATATCTACATTTCATTATGGTTATTTATTCTTATCTTTATTGAGCTAACACTTCCTATTTTAAATAAAAGCATGTCCTGGTATATAGTCTTTTGATTATTATACAAACTTGCTAAACATAAGTGAATTCAGTTCTATTTTGTAAACCTATGAAAAGCCAAATTAACACAATTAGAAGATTGTTCACACAATCATTTTCCAAATTTTCTTTTATACCATTAATTTTATTTTATTTTTCTTTTCAGATATTTCTGTGATTAATCTGGGTTATGATAAAAAGGGCAGGAAGAGAGGAGTTATTTACATAGATAATGTATTTGGTATAAGAAGCCCAGGACCATGTCATAGATCTAATTAAACATCCTTAAGGGTAGGAAATTGTTTCTTTGTAGATGCTGCAAAACCACATGAGAGCTGTGAGCACTACTACTACTTTTGTTTAGCTTAGCAAATGATCTCTTTACCTGTATTTATCAAATCCTAGGATGCACATTTAACGAAGAGAAAAAAAGATTCTTTAAAATCTTTCTCAAAATTAAAAATATATGTACATGTAAAAAGATGTGGATAAGGCCAATAAGGATGGCATTTATTCCACAAAAGGAGTTTATAGGATACTATTTTTATTAGACTGTTCACAAGCATGTTTTCTAAAATTGGACTTATTTCAAATGTGACATTTTCAGAATACATGTATAACTTTTACTAGCAGCATGGCAAAGCAAAAAGAGAGCAGGTCTTGGTTAAAATCCTGCTTCTGCCTTGGATATGACACAATTTGCAGCCCAGGTGCTCTCATCTATGACACTTGTCTTGGAGAATTCTTTTTGATGTTAGCTGCCCAGGTGGCGCTAGTGGGAAAGAACCCATCTGCCAATGCAAGGAGAGATAAGAGATGCAGGTTTGATTCCTAGGTTCGGAAATCCCCTGGAGGAGGGCGTAGCAATCCACTCCAGTATTCTCGCCTGGAGAATCCCATGTACAGAAGAACCTGCCAGGCTTACAATCCACAGGGTCTCGCAAAGAGGCATGAAGTCTACTGCATGGACTTAACACACATACAACAAAGGGCAAAGTGCCTACTGCCTAAAGTTGTTTCTCTTCCCTTTTGCCTTTAAAATGAGTAACACCCAATATATTTTAGCTGAGTGTAATTGAGAAGGAAGCATGGATTATTCATAGTTTGCTACTGTGAAACAGAGAAAACAAGATATGACTCTAGCTGCAATTAAATAAAGAATGCATACTACATATTTCTCTGCTGGCTATATCTTCCTTATTTAAAAAAAAAAAAGAAGTCAATACAGAATCATTTCAGATCTCCAAGTGGCCTTTCTTCCTAATCAGTTTCTGCAGCCTGAGGCTGCAAATGTTGAACAAGGCAATAGATGAGAACGTGAAGTTCCCGGAAATAGAAAGTGTAATTCCAATACGTAATTCACTAGAGGAAACATTTCAAGGCTTCCATTTATCATTTGTGAGTGGGCATCTCAGTAAGGGTAAGTTTATTTGCATTTTCAGGGGCAAGATATTTTATGCTCTGTTTTTCATCAGAACTAGGAACTCAGCATGAAAGGAAAGGCAGTCTGTGTGGTCCAGTTGCAAATAGATGTGGAACCTTTCCATCTGAGCTAGCACATCAGCATGGCTACAATACTTTCAGGATTTATGGTGCTAGGGGGAAAATCCTGGTTATCCCAAAACTCTAAGTGTGAAAAACTTACTTATGGTCATCCATTAGGAGCTATTTCTTTTTCTTCTTTCTCACTGTTTCCTCCTCACCCACAAAGCAAAGTTATGTTAGCATGCCAGTGACATTCCATTTTCTTTGATATTTCAAATATAGTACTTAGAGATAGTCTTGAGAGATTTAAAATTTCCAGTTTCTTTTTTCCTATGCACTTCATGCATTCACTAAGCTGATGAGCTTTTCTTGGTCATTTATTTACTACTTCAAATTATATTCCATGGCAATATTATTTCTAAAAAGCAAGATTTCCATCCTGTATCAGTGCAGTTCAACCAGAAAAGTGGAACCAGTGGGATTTACATATTAATAGATATTGCAAGGAATTGCCTTACACAGTTGCAATAGAGGGGGCTGGTTAGACATCTGACATTTGTATTATAGGGAAGACTTCCAGGAAAGGCAGGGTGGAGCTCTGGGTACAGGCAAGGCTACTGTCCACAGAGTGATAAATCAGCTCTATTTTTAAGACCTTTTAACTGATTAAATCAGACAGCAGCATCTAGGTTACGTGTAGTGAATAATTGGTGATGGTAGCCTAGTCAAGTTGACAAACTAAAAGACCATCACAGTCCCTAAATAACAAAGTTCTTTGAAAGAAACAAAGTCAATCATGGTATCTTATGTAGTCATTAAAATAATATTTATAAAAACTTTTATTGATGGCTTATAAATGCTTGTTGGGCTTCCCAGGTGGTCAGTGGTAAAGAATCTTTATGCCAATCTAGGAAACTCAGGTTCCATCCCTGGGTCAGGAAGATCCCGCAGAGAGGGAAATGGCAGCCCACTCCAGTATCCTTGCCTAGGAAACCCCATGGACAGAGGAGACTAGCAGCTACAGTCCCTGGGGTCTCAAGAGTTGGACATGATTTAGCAACTAAAACAATAACAATAAACGTTTGTTCTGTAATGTTATTGAGAAAAAGGATAGCCAATCATATAAAGAATGTTTATTAACTATATAAAAGTTCTTACATGGAAAAAGTGCAGGTAGGGCTTTATATTATAGGATAGGATTGCCTTGTTTGTGTTTCATAAACTTTTTATAACAAATTAATATTTCCTTTATAAGTAGAATATATATACTCATATAGTCCTGTATTCTAAGCATATTTGTGCTTACAGTCAGCCTATTCTTTGACTTTTGTCTAGTTCTTTTTGTTTCTTATGAATTTATTTTTCTCAGTGTTATTTGGCCTCACACACTTCTCTCTATTCATTCTCTCCATTAAGTCCTATGAATCCATTGCATGTAGGAGAACAGACAGCAAAAAACTATTCAAGTTTATTATCACCCTGCATACCTGATCATATTCATCATACTTCCTCATTATACTCATAGCACGGGGTTGAGAATTTACTCATTTTGATTCATACATTGGGGGATGAAAAAAATATGTAAGTTTACTAATCTAAATAACCTAACTAAACTGAATCTTACGTTCAAAATCCCTTCGATATGGGTACAGCGATCCTCAGTTTACTCATAGAATACCAAAGCACTAAGAAGTTAAGTTACCCATCCAGTTGAAGATCACGGATCCTTCCAGCTTACAACGTTCTCTTTATAGTTACCATGATCTGTTGAGGTAAATAGGTACCTATTTCAAAACTCAGATATCTTACTCGAGTTATTCCTCCCATCCTACACCGTTTTACTGACCCTTCCTTTGTTCAAGAGAATACATGAATATATTGGGAAGATTGTCATCACTGCTGGCTTTGGGTAGCATTGACCTCTGCACTTGTTGTTGCCACTGATTAGAATGCCAGAGACTACAGTCCTCATTCAGTCCTCTCAGCACTGGTTGCTGAGCCAAATATTTTGGAAGGGCTGTTCCACATCATCACTGATGTTAATTATCTTACCTCAGTTTCTGATAGTGCAGATCATCTTAGGCTTGGATTTTACTTCCATTTGACTTCTGGTTTGCCTGCAATATTCCTTATGAGGCCACTCTTCCCTCACAATGGTGACCTCACAAGCAAGCTTGCTCAACAGAAAGACCCTATTTCTACTTCCTGGGAGATGAGGGAGAATGGCTGGCACTTTCCTCAGACTGTATCTTTGCCCAAAAAAGTCTCAAGTGCGCATCTGCTCTAGGCAGCCAACACACAGGAGCACAAAAGACAAGCTAGAATCATCAAGATACACACACCTTCTCCTGCTCCCTGTTTCCATCTCAAGTGTTCTGAATAGTTTCGCTTCTTCCCTTGAAATTCAACCCAAAATTGGGTAAGTGAAGACCTTTCTGTAATGATTTCTTTCAGTGGAAAAACTGAGAGAATAAAGAATGTAAAATGGAAAGAAAATGAAAATGATGGAAAGTGGAGAGAAAGTTATATAACCTTAATCATTCGTATTAAATCTGTTTGTTGTGATTAAAAGTACATTTCTTGAATGTTTATCTTTTCCCTGGTAGGATGTTCCTTACGGTTACTTGTCACTTACAACGTACTATACTCATTATACAGGTTAAGTTTTTAACAGAGTTGTGGTCAATAACTACAAATAATAATTATATTTGTATAGTGTGTTAAATTTAACCAGGAAAGCAATCCTTATTTGACTGACTAATCTTATTTGCTCATCTCATTTTATTTCAGTTATAGTATATTAGGTTTCTGGAAAACAGAGTCCTAGTTTTTGCTGAATTGCTGCATAAACAAATTTGAGGTTACTCACTTTATATTTTTGGGTCTCAGTTCCTCATCTGGAAATTCAACCTGATAACTTGATAAACCACTTCTAGTCTAAAAGCCTATGATACCTTTACTTCAAGTGCAATTACCACTCATCAATCCTTCCTGGGCTCTGTTGATGATTCTTTATACTCTTCAGGATCTCTGCGGGTGAATGATTTTTGTGTCTGCATCTATAGTTTCAGATTAAGGGAAAAAAGCAGCAGCAGAAGATGGGAGAAATACAAAGTCTATAGATGTTAATTTCTCAGTGTAAAAACTCGTCCTGCCCTACAGGAATTTTCATTAGAACATCTGTTTCAAACACTCTGTTGTAATATCATTGAGGTGATGTTTTCAAAGGATAATTTCAGTTTTAATAGGACTTGGAAATACTGGAGTAGGCGTCCCCCCCACTTGTGGCACATTGACACTCTATCAATTTAGTTAAACTAGAACTTCACTTTCCTGAATTCATTCTCTGTATGGCACAGGGTTGCCATTGGCCACAAAAGACATTTTACATGTGACTTGGAAGGCAGAAGTAGCTGTATGTTTATCCTTTAAAGTTTGACAAGGGCTTCAAATACTATGGCAGCTGGCAAGCACGTGTTATGGCTAATTTCTTCGCTCACCTTGTATGTGTGAGGCAGCATTTGAGCCTGCAGTTTCCTCCCCTCCCCTCAATTCTCTTCCTGCAGCAGCTCGGAGCTTTGGACCACATGAGTGAGTAGGTCCATGGTGAAGCCTGTCCATCTGTCGCCTCTAGCTTGGAGGAGGTGAGAAACACAGGCATGCCGCATTTTGTCCTGTGTTCCACTCTTTCTTCATTCTTGCCCACAAAGAAAGTCTTCTACAGGTGTCAATCAGGTTGACCTTTAGAAACATCTGGCTCAACATTAAATACAGAGGTTAATCCATGAAGACTCCTCCATTAGTTCTCAAGGTTGCAGAGTATCTAGCCGCAATAACAAGTCCATTATTCGAATTTTACTCTGTCCCACATGATAGTCACTAGCTCATTTGACTGTGGAGCACTTAAATGTAACTAGTCTAAATGGGCATGGGAGCCTGGTGGCTGCAGTCCCCGGGACCACAAGAAGTCAGGCACATCTGAGTGACTGAGCACATACACAGTCTACATGGAGATCAACTAGGAGGATTAAATGCACGCTGAATTTTGAAGACTTAGTGTAGATAAGTGAAAGTAAAGTCATCAGTAATAGTAATTTTTATGTGATTATATAACATTTTGAAAATTTTGCATTAAATGAAATATATTGAAATTAATTGCATTCTTACTGTCTTAGTAAAGTCTGGCTTCTATAGCAAAATACCATAGACTAAATGGCTTGAACAACAATCACTTATTTCTCATAGTTCTGGAGGCTGAGAAATCTAAGATCAAGATGCTTGAAGATTAGTTGTCTGCTAAGAGCCCTCTTTCTGTTTTGTAAGTAAGCCACCTTCTTGTTGTGTCCTCACATGAAGAAGAGAGCTCTAGTATTTTCCTCTTCTTATGAGGTCATGATTACCATCTGGGAGCTTCACCCTCATAATCTCGTCTAAACCTAATTACCTCCCCAAATCCTCATCTCCCAATATCAACTACTGGGGGCTGGGGTTTCAACATATGAATTATGAGGGTGAGGAGCACTATCATTCAGTCCACACCTTTCTTTTCATCTATCAATTCAAAAACATTTTGAATTACACAGGCAACTCACATTATAATCCTACTGGATAGTACTATTCCTTATTACTCATACACCTCTGAGAGTCACAGAAAATTGACTAATTCAGTAATTTTAATATCTTAGCCCCCTATACGGATGAGTAATATTAGAAAAAACAAAAACAAATGATATTTGATGCCTAACTGATCAATTCTGTTTGAATGTTGTTTTTATGTGGTAAGAATGGTGAAGTAACATTCTGTTCCAGGGCCCTGAAACAATCAATTTCAGCTTAGAAAATTACCTGTGGACAGGATTTTAGTTGGTTAACCTCACTCTGAATGGTGAATTTATTTATTTATTTGGTTAATTCTGTATTCATTCATCCAATAGATGTTCCCTACTACCACCTAAGTATCAGCTACTCTTTTAGGTCCTAGGGGGAGGGGATACAGCTTTGAACATGTTAAAGAAAAAGGGCCTTGTACTGATGGAACATAAAGTTTAATAAGAGGAGACAGATGATAAGATAAGCAAAAGAATGATTAGAGAGTCTGAGAAGTATCCTGAGCAAAATTAGAAAATCATATGATAGGTAGTGACTGGAAGTGGTTTTACTTAAAAGTTTTGAATAATGATCATTTCTTTCTCAAACTACTAGGAGATAGAAGGTTACATAGTGTTAAAAGAAATAAACTTATTGATAAAAATTTTACAAAATACAATAAACAATTTAAATTTTATTTATTTGAAGCAAGATGGAAATTATAGAAAATCATGAATATGGATTTGATTTCCACTGATTCTTAACATGGGGCTTCTGAAATATTAGAGCTGGTGTGTTCAAGTTTAATGTTAAAAATGAAAGGCTTACCAGCTTTTTAGCTTTATTTTTCACTGTAGACATAGAGGATCAGTTACAATTTCATCAGTGAACCTGAAGGTATCATACGTCTTGGCTCTCTTAAATGTGTTTATTAATATTTAATGTGTCTGTAGTAGGCATTGAAGGATGTAGTTGATACAATCAGAACACTTAGGAATGAGTCATAGTACATAAATTATGCTTGTTATCTCTTTTGAAATTCAAAATCAATAGTAGGCTTCCAAAATGCATATTCAAATTGTAAGGAAAATATGAGAGGACAAACCTCTCATGATAAAGAAAATAATGCCACAGAAACACATGTCAGAGAAAAAGCGTATTTTTTATAGACTTCAATGTTGAAGTCATATGGTAATTGCAAGGAAAGAAATTCACTGGATCTGACTTCTTTCTTTTGGGTCGGCCCTTGTGCATGAATGATGTCAGCTTTCCGCTTGCACCGGGAAACATCCGGTGGTCTCAGTGCCAAAAAAGTTTTGACAAACTTTTTTATTGGTGCCAATTCTCATGACGGTGTGCCCTCAGCATTTGCCTTTGAATTTCAAAATGGTTGTAAAACTCCAGGGGTTCACACTCTATGAATGAAATGAGACAAGAAGATGTCAGCAAAACTGTTCAGCTGTATTTCATCGTTTTGCTTTTTTCCTTCTTGCCTCCAATGTGGCTTGAGACCTGGCAAACTGTATAACTGAGAAAAGTGTTATATATAAAGTGCTAACCCAGTCAGAAACAGTGAATTCTACAAAGAGAAAGCAATAAGCTGCCAGAAAGGCATTGCCAATGCCTTGCCATGCCTTCAGGCCTAGAAAACAATTATAAAAATGGTACATTTGGAAATCACTATGTCCCAGGCAGAAGCAATAAATTGACTGAGTTAATGTACATGATTTGACTACTGATATAAGCATGAGCTACATGGCAAACACCTCTGCAAGAAAGACAAGAGTTTAGTCTGATACTCAGATGTTGCTCATTTACAAAGCTGTTAGGCATTGCATCATCAACACCTAGTGAATTTAATCTCCTCAGCCCCTACCTTGTTTGTCTTATGGTGACAACAGTGGCAAACTTATTTAAAAAGGTGAACTGATAAAGATATCTGCAGGGCAGCAATGGAGATAAGACATAGAGAACAGACTTGCAGACACAGGGAGGGAAGGAGAGGGTGGGATAAAAGGAGAGAATAGCATGGAAACACATATTACCATATGTAAAATTAGATAGTCATTGGAAATTTACTGTACGATACAGGGAGCTCAAATCTGGGGCTCCGTGATAACCTACAGGGGTGGAATGGGGTGGGAAGTATGAGAGAGGTTTAAGAGAGAGGGGAAACATGGCAATAACCAACACAATACTGTAAAGCAATTATCCTCCAGTTAAAAATAAATAAATCAAAAATTCCCTTTAAAAAGTTCAGCTGGTATTACATCAGTGATGAGATGAAACTGCTCACAATTTCTCTAGCTTCTGAGCGAAGCTTTTTTATTGTGAGCACATTGAAGACTCTGACCCATTATTCTATGACACTTCCATGATTCTGCCTTTAGGAATGATAGAGTTTAAGAAAAAAATGTAATAAAGATTACATTTGATTATAAGGTAAAATAAGATTAGATGTTTTATGTATCATTTCTAACTTAAGATGCTGTGTTAAATGTTAATAAATGTGCATATCATCAAATCAAGCAGTTTTTTTTAAGTCATTTTATAAAGAATGCCATTTGTAAAGAATGTCATCAAGGATGACGTTAACTTACCTTAAGATCAACCCAGATTTAAGGTTTTCATTTATTTTCTTCTTTCATTGTCTCCTCTATCAATGCATCTGTTCAAATATAAGTGATTGGTTAAACAACAAGATTCGGCAGTTGTTGATGTGGCTTATGTTTTTCTTCCACATTTCCCTTTGGTTGCAGTGGAGATTCTTGCCTGAGATAATACATCTGAAGTGCAGTAAACGTGTGTATTTTCAGTGAATGATTCAATTCACTGAAGAAACAATAAAGCTCCATGAGCTGTCTTGGATGTAGAACAAAATCACACCCTTTGCCATGTCTTCTGTACAATGGTGTAGGTTATGGAGTTGCACATGGCAGTTGGTTACAGGACAGCAATTAGGAAGAGAGTCAATTTTCTATTCATGAAACTCTCTCTGAAGAACAATAAAACATGTGCTGCATTTCTCTCCCACTGGCCCCATTACAAGAACACTGTAAATACCTTCCTTTAGTCTCTACCCTTAAGAGAGATCCGAATGGTGAGAGTTAGTTATAAAAGTATTCACTAATATGCCAACCAGATGTATAATTTATGAACACATTCATGTTGCCACTTTATCAGACAGGGAAAGGACTATGACAGACCAATGCTTTCTCAAAGCTTGGAGCCAGTTTTCCTTTGGTCCTCCTATGGATGGAAATGACTATTTTTATTCATAGACTTTCACCGCTTTCCGATATGTTCTTACACATGGGAATAGAATTTGATCATATAACCAATATACTACAACAGATTTTACATACTTAACTGTCATCTTGATCTTTTCAAATTGCTGTAGTATTTTGCACTATGCCTAAAGGCTGGCACTTTCTTTTAAATGCAATATTCAAAGGAGTCTTAATGATCTCCTCTGTTTACTCACAGCTCCTCTGAATTCTTAGTTATCTTAGATAACAGAATTGTAAATGTGCAAGCCCTTCCCCCCCCAAAAAAAATTCTTTCTCTTTCTTTTTTATAAGAAAAGGGTCTGATTCTCCTGAGTTTCTATTTTTCTCCCCAGGTCTCCCCAGTTAAAGTTGAATCTTTCAGATTAACTCAGATTCTTGTTAACAAAAGATCATTGGAATTAAAAACAATCATATTGGGCTATTCTTTTCCCTATAAAGTTTACATTTTGCCCTCCTCAAATCTGGATACAAGAGGAGGTTTTTATGAATGTGTTTGGCTAGAGACATATTTGGTCCAACTGCTGTCCTTTGGGCCTCCATCAATCTTCCCAAAGTCTAAGTTTGCCTTTGTCTCTTCATTTTGTGTCAGGGTCTGGTGTCCACTGTGTCAGGATCCAGTGTCCACTGTGTCAGGGTCTGGTGTGACTGGTTACCTGTTCCTTGTGGGTGGCTTGTTACCACATGCCAGAGACTGCTATCAAGAGGTCCATTTTTGCATCTCCTATATTTTTGCATCTCCTAGATATATCCCAGATCTTTCTAACCCACCAGTTCTTTTCAAGAATTCTATAGCCTCAAATTCCAGGATGTGTGTGTGTGTGTGTGTGTGTGTGTGTGTATACACACTTAGTCATATCCATCTGCTTGCATTCCCATGGACTGTAGCCTGCCAGGCTCCTCTGTCCATGGAATTTTCCAGGCAAGAATACTGCAGTGCTTTGCCATTTCCTTCTCCAGGGGATTATCCAGACCCAGGGATCAAACCTGTGCCTCTGGCATTTCCTGTATTGACAGATGGATTCTTTACCACTGTGCCACCTGGGATGCCCCTAAATTCTGAGATATCTAGGTCTATTTTTCTGCAACTATTTGTACCTACAGATTATGAAGGGTTGCTCTCTAGCTGAACAACCTAGACACCTTCTGTAGCCCTTACCTCTAACCTACCTCTCTGTTCTTCAGAATGCCATATAGATATAGGATTTGACTAAGGGCAAGAGACTCTGATCCCAATGTTAAGATTTTCATATATTTCCCGAGACTTTATTTTTGGAAGGGGACAACCTTAAGCAATAATCCCCAACTACTTTTTACCATTGTCTGCTGAGCATATCTTTGATATCTGATCTTAGTAAAAATGAATTTTGAGAATTTAGAAAAATAATATTTTTCTCAATGGGGCTTATATTTTAAATTATTGTGACTACAGTTCCAAAAGTGTTAGATTCACAATTTAAACATTAGCAGTAACCCCTGTATTCTAAGCCACATTTTTCTCCCCTTGAAAGAGTGAATATTCTTTGTTCAAAAAATATAAATTCTCTGAAGAGCATGATTGAAAAGAAATGAATATACGAGAAAATATTTTAAATATATGCCATTTGGGGGTTTGACCTATTTATTCATTTGAGAAGTTGGACTCTCCAGAGACTACCTGAATTGGGGTTTAAATTCTGGTTCTTCTATTTACTACCAGTGTGATCAAGAACATTACTTATCCTCTTTGAGCTTCCCACTCTCTGTGTGTAAGACTGAATAATATTATCTATGTGATTATAGAAGGATGTTAGTAAATGAGCTGATAGTTATAAATTTATTAGAATAATTTCTAAAATAGTATAAGTTCCATGTACGTGTTTAATTACAATGACAATGCCAATGATAACAATAAGCAAATAAAATAAACTGAAATCTACAATCATGAATTTTAAAATCTAGTTATAAAAAATACATGAAGAAAATTCCATCAACAGGAAGAAAATGACACAAACATCACATACATAAAGAACCTGCAATTTTAATCTACAGGACTTTAAGAGAAGAGAAATTGGATCTGTTCTCTTTACAGAAGTAAAGATACAAAAGAAGAAAAATTGAATATGTCCTCTTTGCAAAAGTAAAGGTTATATATAAAAAAATGTAAATAAAAATTCAACTAAACACCAACTATGCATCAATTCTGTTCTAGGCACTGTGTTACCACTGTAGAAAAGGTTTTGCTCTACACAGCAAAATTCTTAGTGTAAGACAGTGATTATACAAGTAAAAATTAAAAATAATTAAACAAATGATACATATTTCAAAAAATTAACTAAATAGGACACATTAATATGGTAAAAAGTAACTGAACGGAGAGATACAAATTTAGATTCAGTCTTCCAGGGCACACCTCTGATGAGAGACCTTTTAAATAATGACCTGAATAGCAAGGAGAAAGCAGTCTGAAGAGGATGTGAGAGTATGGATGACAAGGGTGCATCAAGGGCAGAGAAAAAAATGAGCTCCTTGTTTCCAGGAAACACAGAGTACTGTGGTGTGATGCCTTGGGAGTTAAAGCGGAAGAGTGACACATTCTTTTGTACATTTTTAAGAAGAATAACCTGATTGCTATGAAATAAATAGGCTGCAGAGGGGACCAGTATAAAAGCAAAAATGCTGCTTAGAAGGCAACAGAGATCAGGTGAATGATGGTTTCAAATGGAACAAAGTCAGCAGTAATGGTTATAGGAGAAAAAAAGGCCCACATATTAAAATTTTTGATATATGGCTTGCAATATTTGCTAAGGATCTGCATACAGGAAAAAAATAATCCCTCCAGCCAGGAACTGGGCATCTCTCAATAATGCATCACTTTTACAACTTCCTTTCATACATGGGTAAACCCCCAACTTTCAGTCTCTCAGAGTTGCTTTGGGGTTCACAGCAAAAACTTTAAAAGCTTATTTGAAAAACAAACTAATATATGCATTTGAAAATAAGTCAGATATACATTTGAAGATGAGGAAAATCACAATATCATCTCAAAAGAACAGAGTATGATATTGAAGATCTGCAAAGATGATTAATTCAAAGAGGGTAAAATATTAAGCATGTGTTTTATACACTGGGTGGAAGAAAATCAATCATCATGAAAACAAATCTTTATTTGAAAATGCCAAGCATGATCAGGCTCCAAAGAAACATCCTAACTTGGGGCAGAAGGGTTGACGTGTTTAAGGAGGATTAGCAGGCAGGGTGGGCTTTCCAGGTGGCGCTGTGTTAAAGACTCTGCTAGTACAGGAGATGTGGGTTTGATTCTTGGGTTAAGAAGATCCCCTGAAGTAGAAAATGGCAATCTGCTCCAGTGTTCTTGCCTGAAAAGTTCTGTGGACTGAAGAGCCAGGCCAGCTATAGTGCACAGGGTTGCAAAGAGGTGGACATGACTAAGCACATACACACATACACACACAGCAGGCAAGACAAATGGCAGTTTGACTAGTTTCAGAAATAGTTCATTTAGAGTGGTTCTTGAGAAGGAATTTTTGTGTAGATCACCAGTCATTGTTTATGCAACTTGAATTTTGTTAAGAGGAGTAGGAGGTAGCAGTTAGGAGCTATGGTCATGTAAAAGAGGTGGTAGAAGTAACAGTTGCCAAAACAAAGGCACATGAAGCACTGTGGAAAATTCTCAGTCCTTCAGTGTCTCTCATATTGAGTCTTAAATTTTAATGGCATCTATTATACAGGAGGGGCTTATTTTTTAGTGGAGATGAAGAGAAGTGGCTGTGAGGGTAAAGGAGAGTTCAGAGATGATGTTATGTTTTCCAGCTATTCATTGAGTCTAATCTTACCTTTTGTCCTCAAAGAAGTATTAGCAACAATTAATTCTATCACGCAGAGAAACAGAATGTTTGATCCACAGTGATAATCCCTATCTACTGATAGCACACCATCCCCCGCAGCCCCCACATACCATTACTTACATGAATTTGGCTTAGGAATGTTGTACTACATTCAGATAAGGTTGTCTTATTGAAGCAACACATTCCTGGAATAGAAACCCTAGCTGTCTATTTACACTAATCATTTTGGATACCTTGCCAACTATTCAAGGGAAAAGTGTGATCCAAAAACAGAAAAAAAATAAAATTCATAAGTTAATCTGAAGACTAGCTAGTAAAAAAACTGTCTTTTCCCTTTGACCACTAGCCTTTGAATGTAAGTTTCAAGGAGGGCAGGTATAAGCTTCTCTGAAGTTGCTGCTTAGGTTTGACATCTGCTACAGTTTAGAAAGTCAACTCTTTGATTGGACTGGGCTTACAGCCTCAGAGAGCAAGGCAGATTGCATTTATTAGTTAGCTTGAATATACTGTCTATCTATTATTTTTGTTATTCTTTGGGCTTAGGAAGAGTATTTTGTTTGTGTGGCTTAATTTTTAATGTTGTTTCAATGTCTTTAAGCTGTTCCCCTCTGAGGTTACCAGGCGGTAGATGGCCTCTCTTAGAACAAAGGGGAGACAGTGACTGCATTCTCAAGGACAAAGGGGTTCCAGGGAGAAAGAACCAGGGGTTTCCCATGTAAGACTTCTCGCTACTACCACTATGTAAGGGCATGGGTTAACTTGAGGAGTGAAAAAATGGAAGCTTCCTGAGACAGGGAACAGAGCCCAAATGATGGCTATAGAGAAAACCAAGAAGGTGAAAGAATGGCCAGAGTAATCTGTTATTCTATTACTCTTAAAATCTGCAGTTGCCCAGGACAGCTCAAGATATGTACCTTCCTTTTGCTCTGTGTCCCATGAATGATGGGACAATAAAGTGATTCCTCCCACCTCCTCTCATCTAGGGCAGTCCAATGCTGCACCTTTGAAGTCTGCTATCTCCGAGGACAGTTAACAATATTGGCTTATAGGTTACTTTGGTGATCCCTTCACCTCTCACATACCAAAAATACCACCATGAAGACCAAGAGAACATAACCATGCTCGATCCTCCTACTAGCAGGTCTGCATACTAAACCTGTCACATCGTCTCCCAGGCCATCAGTTATTATAGCCCTTCAAATTTGAAATGTCAGCATCTGTATGATAGAAAAGACCATACAATTACTAACACTTTACTCCTCCCAGAAATCCTTTAAAACTGAGAAGAAAATAGACTGTATGCTCAGTCCAAAGGACTTTCTTGTGCCTCAGCTGCCCCACAGGCTCATTCACAGTTTGTTTCAGGGTCATGCACCTATGGACACACTTTCCCAGTCTTTCTCCAGCTCAGGTACTGTCTGAGGCTTTTGTCAATTCATCAAGGTAAATGAGGCTCAGATACCCGCTCCCCCAACCCCCACAAAAAAAAAAAGAAAGAAAAAAAAAATCACACAGTCTGTATTTTTCAGACTACCTTCAGTTATGTGTAAAGAAGAACAATCTATTGTAGTTTTCTGGCTGAAAAAAGCTATTATCATCATCCATTTAGTTCTTTCCATAGTATATAGAACTGTCACACTGCCCTTGTACACTTTTAAACTGTAACAACTTAGTTTTAAGGTACAATAGAGACCATCTGAAAATGGCATTTCGAAGCAGTTTTGTAAAAGTTTGGAATCTATATTATACAATTGTTCAAAATGCTTTCTATTTGAGATCCTGAGACAAATGAGGAATGGTTACAGCCACAGAAACTCTAAATGATGTGCTGTGAAAGACAAAATTAAATTCAATGTAAGCCAGTGGAGAAAATCCAATGTACCAGAAATATGTAGAATATTTGTACTGTATAATAGCTTAAATAATTCAAGTTATAAAGTCTGAAAGTTGAGGAAAATAGGGAATCTTCAAATGCCCTCTGTTGCTCTCATGATCCAAAACAAAGTAGTTCTCTTTTAGCCTGAATAGGCTAAAAACATGTTATTTTATCAAACTGAGAGAAAATTCTGGTATCTCACATTATTATTGCAGACTCCTCATCAGCTATTTTGCTTTCTTTTGTGTTTTCCTTCTTGGAGTTAAGCATTTCTTATGGTCCTAAGATTGGCCCCCAGAGAGATTTAAGTCACAGTCATCATTACTGTGTACCAGTTGCTCAAGTACATCTTGAGATTCTATCAATATATTTTCTAAAACTGTTCACTTGAGAATTGTATCTACTCACAGGATAGGAAACCAAGAGGAACACACATTAGGGCAAGTAGTTACAGTTCTTATAATGTTGAGTAATATTCTTTATGATTGTGATTTAATTACATTGATTTATTGATTCTGTTGCAGTTCTGTTTGAAAGTGTTTGGAATGAGTCATTACCACAAAGGGACTATAATTCAAGACTGACTAAAAGAAACTAACTTATGAAGAAAGGAGATAAAAAAAAAAAACAGAAGAAAAAAACTAAGAAAAGTGTAACTGAGAATATCACCAATGACTTGTTTCACATTATTCGTTCTCCAAAGGGATGGCCAATTAGAGCAATAGATGTCAGACTTCACCATGTTCAAAAATCACCTGTGGAGAGGCTTATTTTGGCTAAATCATCAAACTTACAGTAAAAAAAAAAAAACATTTATCCCAACAGGTACACCAATATATTTACATATTTACTAAAAAAAAAAAAACCAAAACTGTCACTATATTCAAACTGGATGGGGACCAAAGGGGGGAAAAAAAAAATGTCAGGACTGAGGACTGAGAGTACTAATTCACTTCTAGAATTCATAATCAGACAGATCATAAATATTTGAAGTCCTTTTGATTGAGCTTTGTAAATTGACAGTTGCTTAGAGAGCATGGGATCAGAATAAGTTAAAGTAGGTTAATTAAAAGTTTAAGCAGTTTTGTAATAAGACATTTTGAGAAATCCATGAGACATATCTGGATCTGCATAAATACAGAAGATAATCCAACAATACTTTATCGCTATGGTTCTTGATTATTCTTCTTTGATCAGAACCAACATTTACTGTTTGGACCATACATTTATCTGGTTTAATATGTACTCTTGATTCCTTTCTAGATATATTAAAATATTGATAAGTTTCTGCAAAGCACCTGCAAGAGTAGGTGTCAAAAAAATTGTTTTAAGTATGACTGTTAGGCCAATAACTCACTAATGCAGAAAAATATTTTTTCTATAAATACACAATTTTATTTTTATGTTTCACCTCAGCAGATTTTCAGGTAACTCTTCACCAATCATTAACATCATTGTACATTTTCTCCTAAAGAATATTTCCAGAGGTTTATTCTTCTCAAACCTCAACCCTACTCATTTGTAGTTATAAGATTTTCACATTTTTCAGACAAGAGATCAGTTGTATTAGGATTGTGCTTAGAAATTAATACAGCTTTATAGTCATCCTTAATTTCTCTCTGTCAATTTTTAGTGATATTTGTTATTAAATAAAATTTTATTTTACCTTATACATTTATTAAGACTTAGCTTCTCCCCACAATTCTTCAAAGCAGTAACTACACTTTATATGAATTTTTTTACTCTGAAATATTCTTTTTCTGTTTTGGTAAGCTACAAAAATCACGTTTTATGGGACAGTAAGCAAAATTATAGAAGCTGATACAATTTTCATTAGTAAGACACTAGGAATCTCATAATTACTGTTACTTCTTTCTTAATTTTAGTTTTATTAATTTTAAAATCTCAGCTTTATTGAGGTATAATTGACAAATAAAATTATAACATAAAATGGTGATTTCATATATGCATACTTTGTAAAAGGATTCCCACTATTTAGTTAATTAATACATTCATCACCTGCCATATTTATCTTCTTTTTTTTCAACGAGAACATTTAAGTGCTACTGGCTTAGCAAATTTCAGTTATGCAGTAGTATTATCAATGATAGTAACATGCTATACATGAGACCCTCAGATATTATTCATCCTAAAGCTTCTATTTCGCACACTACAGCCCCTGTCAACCACTTTACTATTCTCTGTTTCTATGCATTTGTTTTCTCTTCTTTTCTTCTTTTTTAGATTTCACAGAGAAGTGAGACCATACAATATTCATCTTTGTCTTATTTTGTTTAACAGAATGCCCCCCAAGTTCCATCCATGTTATTGCAAATAGCATGAATTTTTTTCTTTCTCATAGTTTACTAATATTCCACTTTATATACTTGAGTCTTCATTCATTTTTTGATGGATGCTTAGGTTGTTTCTATATCTTGGCCCCTATGAAAAATGCTGCAGTGAATTTGTAGTGCAGATATCTCTTTGAGATATTTCCTTTGGCTATACATTCAGAAGTAGAAATCTAAATCATACGGTAGTTCTATTTTTAATGATTTGAGGAATTTCCATAATGTTTTCCATAATGGCTGCACCAATTTACATCCCAACCAACAATGTACAAAGGTTCCCTTTTCTTCATTTCCTCAATGGCATTTGTTTTTTGTACTCTTTTTATGATGATAGCCATTCTGTCAGATGTAAGGTGCTATCTCATTGTGGTTTTGATTTGCAATTCTATGATAATTAGTGATGTTGGGCAACTTTTTTGTTGTTGATTAGTTGCTAAGTTGTGTCTGACTCTTTGTGACCCCATGGACTATAGCCCATCAGGCTCCTCTGTCCGTGGGAGTTCCCAGGCAAGAATACTAGAGTGGGTTTCCATTTCCTTCTGCAGGGGATCGTCCCAACCTTGGGATTGAACCCACATCTCCTTCATTTCCATTTAAAGTTCTTTTGTCTCCTTAAGTAGGTTTATTTCCAAAATATACAAGCAGCTTATACATCTCAATACCAGAAAAACAAACAACTCAATCAGAAAGTGGGAAAAAGACCTAAACAGACATTTCTCCAAAGAAGATATACAGATGGCTAACAAACGCATGAAAAGATGCTCAACATCACTCATTATTAGAGAAATGCAAATCAAAACTACAATGAGATACTATCTCATACCAGTCAGAATGGTCATCATCAAAATGTCTATAAACAATAAATACTGGAGAGAGTGTGGAGAAAAGGGAAGCCTCTTGCACTGCTGGTGGGAATGTAAATTGATACTTCCACTATGGAAGATGGTATGGAGATTCCTTTAAAAACTCAGAATAAAGCTACCATATAATGCCACTATTAGACATATACCCTGAGGAAATCAAAATTGAAAAAGACACATGTAGACCGATATTCATTGCAGCACTATTTACAATAGCTAGAAGATGGAAGCAACTTAGATGTCCATCAACAGATGAATGGATAAAGAAGCCATAGTGTATATATATATATATATATATATATATATATATACACAAAATGGAATACTACTCAGCCATAAAAAGGAACACATTAGAGTCAGTTCTAATGAGGTGGATGAACCTAGAGTTTCTTATACAGAGTGAAATAAGAAAAAGAAATATATAAATACCATATAGTGATGCATATATATGGAATCTAGAAAGATGGTACTGATGAATTTATTTTCAAGGAAGCAGTGGAGAAACAGACATATAAACAGACCTATGGACATGGCAGGAGGAGAGGACAGAGAGGGTGAGATGTATGGAGAGAGTAAGATGGAAAGTTACAATACCATATGTAAAATAGATAGCCAATGGGAATTTTGTATGACTCAGGGAACTCAAACAGGCAATCTTTGACAATCTAGAAGGATTGGGTGGGGAGAGAGATGAGAGGGAGTTCAGAAGGGAGGGGACTTGGGAGTACCTATGGCTGATTCTTGTTGATGTATGACAGAAAATCACAAAATTCTGTAAAGCAATCATCCTTCAATTAAAAAAAATAAAGTGGCCAAAAAAGCAAGGTGAGAGATGGGTGTGATTAGTTATTGCACACTTAGTGTCAGAATCCTTCATTCTTATACCTGTCCACTTAGGTCAGGTCATGACGTTCCTACAAACCTCCAATAAAACAAATGTTATTCTCTGTCCTGCAAATTTTATCTCTTTATGAATGGACTCTTATAGGTCAAAACCCTAAGAATCAGCTATCCTATGTATTTCAGGCTATTAAACAACGTTCTTTTACAAAAGGTGCAGAGCCAATGTGACTAAGCACCGGCAACAGTGCACAAAGGTTAAAGTAAAAAAACAGATCTAATATGGAGTCAAATATGTTCTTTCTTGTTACAATTTCTCCAAAAAGAATGCAGCTAAATTTCATGAGCTTTTGTAACCATGTCCATGTAAAGTGAAAAATGTCGATCTGTTATCTTTTTTTATCTGTATGTGTGGAGGATAAGATAGAATTCTTATATTGAGGAAAAGCTCAGTTCCTTGAACTGCCTTCTGCTGGGAATGATGAGGCACTCATTGAAGGACATGTAATAAGCAATTGACCAGAAGACATTGAGTCAACATCTAATAAAGTAGCAATAGACCTCTTTCACCACATGTCGCCACCTAATTGTGAAATTCTCATGTCCAAGCATATGGCCTTTCTTCTACCTCACACTTCTCTAAGACTGGTCCTAATGAAGTAAATACGACCCGAATTTGACAACATATTGCTAGTTATTCAACTCTTAGTCAATTCAACTTCATGAGAATAGTTCAAAACACACACTTACACAATACAGTCTATATATTATTAATGGAACTTCTATAGTCAAGCAACTCAAGATGGCTGTTTTCTTGCTCTCTGTATATCCCCTGCTCAACCAGTGCTTGCGTCACCTACAGACTATTCTCATGACTCACAAGACTGACTTGTGACTATGTGCTTGCCCCAGGCCCCAGCTACTGGTTGTTCCTAACAAAGGGGTGGTGAGGGGCATGCCCCTCTACTGTTTTCCCTAGTAACTAATGAGCCCACCTGACATCAATCTCCAGATAACTGGGAAACACCCACCCAACTCATCCCCACAGAAGTGAAGACTGATGGCATGTCCTGCCCATCATCTGCTGCACAGTCTCTCCAGGATCTTGCTTCAGATTTTTAATTCCCCCATCCATTAAACCACTGATGTCTCTGTTACTTACTCTGGGCTCTTTCTTCAGTCTTGAAGTTGGGCAAGCACAAAGTCTATATGCCTGTGGAGTGCAGCCCAGCAGAGCTCTTATTGGAAATGAAAATAAAGAACAATAATCTTACAAATGAGCATAATTATAGAAGATAAATGAGATTGTTTCTAGTGCCTTCCTGTCAGTCCCACAGCTTTTTTTCTCTTTGGTAAAAAAAGAGAAAGAAACCACTGGATTCTTTCCAGGTATGCTGCACCACCGTTACTCCAAGATCTTTAAGTTCTTCCCACATCTTTATGGAAATTTCTATACCAGAACCAGTTACCAGTATCCATGGTCAAATATAGCACAAATATTAGAATGTATTAAGCATTTCATTATTTTTTCCTTATAGGAATCAGAATTTTCTCACAATTATCCTCACAGGTTTAAGCTGGTTGTTGTCCTTTTCCAGCTAGTGACTAAATATTTGACACTTCATAATTTTTCCTCAGCTAAGAGTACAGGCTGAAATTCCTTTGCACTTAAGACACTACCCAGCACATATTAAGCACTAAATAGCTATGTACTGAATAAGTGAATGAATCCCATTCAATGTCTTTGTTTCTATTGCAGCATAGTTAATGTACAATATTTATAAGATTCAGGTGTTCAGCATGGTGTTTCACAGTTTTAAAGGTTATATTTCACTTTATATGTGTGTGTTCTCAGTTTTCAGTCATGTCAACTCTTTGCAACCCTATGGACTGTAGCCCAATAGGGGTCCGTGGGATTATCCAGGCAAGAATACTGAGGTGAATTGCCATTTATTTCTCCAAAGGATATTCCTGACCCAGGGATAGAACCCATGTCTCTTTTGTCTCCTGCATTGGCAGGTGAATTTTTTTTACTGCAGGGCCACCTGGGAGGCCCATATTTCATTTATAGTTACTATCAATTTTTGGCTATTTTTCCTATGTTGTGCAAAATATCCTTATAGTTTATTTATTTTATACATAGTAGTTTGTACCTCTTAATTCTTTATCCTTTTCTTGCAACCCCATAGCTGGTAACGGCTAGTTTAGTCTCTATATCTGTTAGTCTGTTTTTTTTTGTTGTTGTATTCACTAGTTTGTTTTATTTTTCAGATTCTACATATAAGTGATATCATATAGTACTTTTCTTTGTCTGAATTATTTCCTTAATCATAATATCCTCCAAATGCATTCATATTCTTGCAAACGGCAATTTTGTTTCCTTTTTGAGGCTGAGTGGTATTCCATTAATATCTATCTGTCAATCTATTTATCTATCACATCTTCTTTGTCCATTTATCTGTTGGTGGAGACTTTAGTCAACATGGTTGCTTCCATAAATTGGCGATTGTAAATTATGTTGCTATGAACACTAGGATGAATATAACTATTTGAATTATTTTCTTTTTTCTATATATATACACAAGAGTAGAATTCCTGGATCATTTGGTAGTTCTGTTTTTATTTTATTATTTCTAGGAGCCTAAGTACAGTTTTCCATAGTGACTGTACCAATTTACATTTCCACCAACAGTGAACAATAGTTCCCTTTACTCCACATCCTCTCCCACATTTGTTGTTTGTGGTCATTTGATGATAGCCATTATGATAAGAGTGAGGCGATACCTCATTCTGGCTTTAATTGGTATTTCTCAGAGCTTAAAGATCGTGAGCATTTTTTCACATGTATGTTGGCTACCTGTATGTCTTTTTGGAAAATGTCTATTTTTAATTGAGTTTTTTTTTTTTGAAATTCAGTTGTATGAGCTATTTATATGTTTTCTATATTAACCCTTTATCAGTCATATTATTTAAAGTTATTTTCTCCCATTCAATAGGCTGTCCTTTGGTTTCATCAAAGATTTCCTTTGCTGTGCAAAAGCTTTTAAATTAAATTAGGTTCCGTTTGTTTATTTTTGCTTTTATTTCCTTTGCTTTAGGTGACATATACAAAAACCTATTGTTAATATTTAGGTCAAAGAATGCTTTACGTTTTCTCCTAAGAGTTTTATAGTTTCCAGTCTTACATTTAGATATTTAATCAATTTTCAGTTTATCAGTGTATGTGATATTAGGGAAGATTCTAATTCCATTCTTTTATATGGAGTTGTCCCAGTAAAACTTATTTAAGAGACTGTCTTTTCTCCATTGTATATTCTTGCCTCCTTTATCAAAGATTAATTAATCATAAGTGCCTGGGTTATTTCTGGGCTCTCTGTCCCGTTGCTCTGTTCTGTCTGTTTTGATACCATTACCATACTGTTTTCATTACCATATCTTTGAGGGATAGTCTGAAGTCAGAAAGCATGATTTCTCCTGCCCTGTTTGTCCTTTTAAAGATTGCTTTGTTTATTGGGTTTTTTTGTGTTTCTGACACAAAAATTTTAAAATTATTTGTTTTAATTCTGTGAAAATACCCTTGATACTTTGATAGGAATTGTATTGAATCTGTCTGTTGCTTTTACAAAGATGATCATTCTATCAATTTCTTTTTATATATACTGAAATATAAAAATCTGAAGTTATTTCCAATACCTGTGTTGCTCCTCTTCAGACTTTACTCTCTAGGTTCCCCCATCCATATTTTATGTTACTGCTACATATATATATATATATATATATATATATATATATATATATATATATATACAAATTATAGTTTCAACATTATAAGTCTCTTTCATGTCTAATATCATAGTCCTCCCTCTGGATTCACATGAGCATTTGTTTACAAAAAATAATTTTAGTATTTAAAATCTGATGTTTTGTTTTAAAACACACTTTTAAACGGTATTTTAGTGGAGTATAGAATTCAAGGTTGGCTAAGATTTCCTCTCAGAACTCTGAAAATAATACTCCATGGTTTTGGCAGTTTTGATTACTATTGAAAGAATTATATCAATAATTTGATTCCTATGTAGACATTCTGATTTTTCTTTCTAATAGCTTTTAAAATTATTTTTAATCTTTGCTTTTTGGTAGTTTCACAATGCATTATGTACACATGTATGATTACTTTTACTTATCTCATCAATATTCTTTGGCTTTATATCTGATGATTCAATTCTTTCATTGATTCAGAAAATAACTCTATCATTATTTCTTTAAATATTACCTTACCATTTTCTCTTTTTTCATCCTTTGAAAATTCTTTTATTGATATTTTAACAAATTTAAATTATATTCTGTTTTTCTTTATTTTTTTATTATTCCATTTTGGTAATTTCCTCATTATTATGTTATAGTTTGATAATTACTTCTACTCCAGTGGCCCATCCAAAATATTGCATTTATTTCTTTTTCTGATAACATTTAAATTTTCTTTGATTTCTATCTGGTACTCCTATATCTCAATTTATTCCTGATGCATATCTACCTATTTTTTCATAATCTCCTATGATGACACATGAATGCTATTCTTTCCTTTACCCCTTTAAGGAAATTCATTTTAGAGTTCTATTTTCCAAAGATTGCTACCTTATCTGCATGCTTTCAGACTGCTACCTTATCTGCATGCTTTCAGAAGTTAATCTCCCATTTGTTGCGTTACCTGATCACTTTAAATTTTTTTGTTTTTCTTTGTTCTTTAGACCTTGGTATACTACCTCATCTTGAATAAGTATTTGTGTAAATATGTGTACAACATTTTTTTTAATTCCTATACTCACATATTTATGATCAGTGGTTTCTACCCTGAAAAATGAGATATTACATTTAAAATCAATTCTTAAGTTGGAGTTTCAGGATTCTCACCCAGCAGGGATATCAGAGTTCTAACTCATAAATCAAAATTGATTAACCCTGGCACTAGTTAGGTGGACATCTCTGTTTCCTCCAGCTTTCCTACAGCAGCCCCAGACAGTAAACTGTAGCCTTTTTACATTTACCTTTCTGAATGTTTTATGATTTCAACATGGCTCTTGCCCATTGTCACATACAGAGTAGAAGTGGGCAAAGGACAAGTTCAAAAGCCCAAAAGGTCTCCACCAACTCATTCCCTCAAGCCCTGAGAGCCATGACTACACCTCAGCAGGCTCTTAGTGGTCTGGTGTCTGAAAAGACTTAAGTTCCTTTCAGTTCAGTCACACATTCCCACTGGACTCTTTACAACTCCGTGGACTGCAGCACAACAAGATTCCCTGTCCATCACCAACCCCAAGAGCTTGCTCAAACTCATGTCCATCAAGTCAGTGATGCCATCCAACCATCTCATCCTCTGTCATCTCTTTCTCCTCCTGCCTTCAATCTTTCCCAGCATCAAGCTTTTCTCTAATGAGTCAGTTCTTCACATCAGGTGGCCAAAGTATTGGAGTTTGAGCTTCAGCACCAGTCCTTCCAATGAATATTCAGAACTGGTTTCTTTTAGGATGGACTGGTTTGATCTCCTTGTAGTCCAAGGGAATCTCAAGAGCCTGCTCCAACACCACAGTTCAAAAGCATCAATTCTTCGGTGCTCGGCTTTCTTTATGGTCTAACTCTCACATCCATACATGACTACTGGAAAAACCATAGCTCTGACTAGATGGACTTTTGTTGGCAAAGTAATGTCTCTGATTTTTAATAGTGCTGTCTGGGTTGCTCATAGCTTTTATTGAAGGAGCAATTAGTCTTAATTTCATAATTTCATGGTTGCAGTTACCATCACAGTGATTTTGGGGCCCAAGAAAATAAAGCCTGTCATTATTCCCATTGTTTCCCCACCTATTTGCCATGAAGAAATGGGACTGGATGCCATGACCTTAGTTTTTTAAATGTTGAGTTTTAAGCCAATCTTTCACTCTCCTCTTTCACCTTTATCAAAAGGCTTTAGTTCCTCTTGTTTTTTTTTTTTTTTTGCCATAGTGTGGTGTCATCTGCATATCTGAGGTTATTGATATTTCTCCCAGAAATCTAGATTCCAGCTGTGATTCATCCAGCCTGTCATTTCACATGATGTACTCTGCATATAAGATAAATAAGCAGGGTGACAATGTACAGCCTTGACATACTCCTTTCCCAATTTGGAACCAGTCCATTGTTCCATGTCCAATTATAGCTGTTGCTTTTGACATGCATCCAGATTTCTCAAGAGACAGGTCAGGTGGTCTGGTATTCCCATATCCTGAAGAATTTTCCATTTTGTTGTGATCCATACAGTCAAAGGCTTTAGGGTAGTCAATGAAGCAGAAGCAGAAGTTTTTCTGGACTTCTCTTGCTTTTTCTCTGATCCAGTCAATGTTGGCAATTTGATCTCTGGTTCCTCTGCCTTGTCTCAATCCAGCTTGTAGATCTGAAAGTTCTCGGTTCATGTACTAATGAAGCTATTTTGGAGAATTTTGAGCATTACTTTGGTAGCACGTGAGATGAGTGCAATTGTATGATCATTAGAACATTGTTTGGCATTGCCTTTCTTTGGGATTGAAATGAAAACTGACCTTTTCCAGTTCTGTGGCCCTGCTGAGTTTTCCAAATTTTCTGACATATTGAGTGTAGCACTTAAAAAGTATCATCTTTTATGACTTGAAATAGCTCAGCTAGAATTACATCACCTCCACTAGCTTTTTTCATAGTGATGCTTCCTAAGGTTCACTTGACTTTGCACTCGAGGATGTCGGGCTCTAGGTGAGTGATCATACGGCTGTGATTATCTGGGTCATTAAGTTCTTTTTTGTATAGTTCTTCTGTGTATTCTTGCCACCTCTTCTTAATATCTTCTGCTTCCATTTGGTCCATACCATTTCTGTCCTTTATTGTACCTATCTTTGCATGAAATATTCCCTTGTATCCCTAATTTTCTTGAAGAGATCTCTAGTGTTAAAATGGTACAAATGAACTTATTTACAAAACAGAAACAATCACAGATGTAGAAAACAACATTATGGATACTGAGGGTGAAAGAGGGGAGGGGTAAATTGAGAGATAGGGATTAACACATACACACTACTATATATAAAATAGATAACTAATAAGAAGCCACTCTATAGCACAAGGAGCACTACTCATACTCTGTAATGACCTATTTGGGAAAAGAATCTAAAAAGGGTATATATACATATATAACTGGTTCATTTTGCTGTATAGCAGAAACCAACACAACATTATAAATAAACTATAATTCAATAAAATTTAATTTAAAAAAACAGAAACCTCAAGGATCACAGCAACAACAAAAAAATAGAGACTGTTATCCTGGGTGTCTTAGTACTGTGGATCAAACACTTTAACAAGCATATTCTGAACATGGTGAGAGAGAGAGGTTTTATGTTAAACTATTAAGATTTTGGAGCTGTTACCCCATCATGACTGAGAAAACTTAAAGGTTATGAATGGAAAAATAATCAACAGAAACTCATGCATTTTCTTTCTGGGCCCCATTGCATAATTCTAAACATTCCCTGAGATGTATTGGCTCTCCTTTGAAAACTACTGCTTTAGAAATCACCTGGTGAAAGTGAGAGACTAGACTGACTACAGGCCAGTTGTGGAACTTCTTTAGAGTTCTAATTGTTAAAGCATAAATGTATAGCACATTACTTAGTACTGAAGAGTTCATATGCTGTTACCAGGTGAAGTATGAATACCTGATATGTTGCTGATCCTATTCGTGACACCAGCTGTCTTGCTATTCACACTGTTGGCACTGTTTGCTCAACTCAGAGTAGGGAAGGCTAGAGCTAAGAAGCTGGAAGAAGATGCTAGGAACCACAGGAAATGCAGGCATGTTTATTCTCTCCTGGCTGACACAGCAGCAGTAGCAGTAGACACACTATATTCTCTGCTCTCATGGCTGACCCAAGGGACACAGCCATGAGGCAGCAGTAATGCCACCACTTTTTAGGTGGAGCTCATATATGCATATAGCACAAAGTGGCTCATGAGCAAGCAAGTACCTCGTGATGTGCATGCTCAGTGCTTTAAAAGTTCTCAGCTGTTATAGTCATTATTTACAAAATGTGGGGTGAGAGAGCCTGAACATGCCTTCTTGGCTAATTTGCTCTCTCCCCACATTGCTCCACATGTAATAAACTCTAGCATTCTGACTTTGACCAAATATTACACATCCCTTGGTTATAAAAGTAAACATCACTTCTTAATAGCAGGAAAATGTAACAATTGATGATGAATAATTTATTTAAGGACAATTCTTACATGGAATTTATAAAGTAGGGATGACCACATAAGTAAAATCAGATTAATTCCCACTAACCCATATCACTCTTCCAAAATTTGGATATGATCTTTTTCCTTTGCTTTGTGTAGCAACAACAGAGGAATACTTTTTTGGAGCAGTTTCTTTCTGTCACTGGCCGTTGACTTTCAGATAAATATGAGATCAAAGTAGTCCCTATGATCTAGTTTTTAAAATGTCCTCTGTGATTACCTTACAAATTGAGGATGAGGCAGTGTATTTTTCAAATTTATTATGGTTGCAAAGCATAGAAACCAAAATCAAATTAGCTAAAACAAAAGGAACATAATGGCCTATTTAACTACAAAGTTCAAGGATTAAAACTTGCTCCAGACATGGCTCAATCCAGGAGAGCAAAAAATATAATTTATCTTTTTTCCCTTCATCCCTTGGCTCAGATTTTGTCTATTGATTTCATTCTCAAACAAACTTATTATGTGCTAGGATACTGTGTCAGGTCACTCTGGGCTTCCATTGTCTTCAACTTCTGAGATTTTAGTAGCAAGAGATAGCTTACGTATTACTACCTACCAAAAGTACTCAGATTGACCACAATAGACTATATGCCTACGCTCAGGAACTAGAAGCACCAACAAGTAATTTTGGTTTTGTTTTTATAGAAGAGGGGGAACTTCCAAAAGGAAAATACAAGGGTAACCCAGAAATGGGTAGAATTTGTCTTATGTAGGGAAAACCTCTGAATTAGGTTTAGCAGTTTTTATGCACATCAGACCTCCAAAAGGAATCTACCTACTAAATTTCCAGTTAAAGTCTATGAGAATCTCCTTTATTGCTAAATCTCCTGTAGCCCAATCCATTTATTAATTGATACCAGGAGAGAAAATACTAATGCTTAGCTTTCCAAAGAATAGATTTTTAAATGTACACTCTTTAAGAGTTCAAGTCAAACAATGAAAATTCAAATCAATATGCTGAAGGAACATTTTAGCATGTGGTATTGCTGAAGTACAAAGGATAGAGTCCAGTGAAAATCTAAAGCTAACATTATTTAAAATATAACTAATAAGTCATACTTCTGGATGATAAAGTGGTTGATAAAATTTAAACTTACAGTGTGAATGGAGGGTCAAAGGATTTCACGACTTACTAGATCCAGCCAAGTGAAAGATTATGAATTCAGACCTTAGAGGTTCAGCGGTTGAATTATTTGTTTTCACCTCTTCAAAATCTCTGAACAAGTATGTGAGTTGGGTGAAGTGGAACAGATTCATTCTTTACTGGGCATTTATTAATGATTCATATTCTCTTTTATCATTTAAAGTGTTGAGCATATGGTGTGCTAATAAAGCTACGATAATATACTAAGGCTATGCCATTTAAAAAACTAGCTTTTAGCGGAAAACAAAAAAACAAAGCATCTGATTTCATCTCCTGTTTTGATTGCCTCTCCTACATTACTCAGCAGCCTCTAACTTCCTGAACTCCTTAACAAAAACTTCAATCATGCAGCAAGACTTTTGACACAGCAGAATTTTAACTAACATCCTTTCAGCAGCTGACAACTTTTGTTTCAGGAGGGGAATCTCACACTCTGCTTTGGGTTATTTAAGCTAATTAAAGTGATGACCCTTGTTTGCCTTACTGTCACTCAAGGTCTCTGGAAGGGGAATATTATTCCTTCTCATTCTTCTCTCCCTTTTCTATGGTATCGGAAGAAAGAAAGGGAATGCTATTCCACTGGGACTCTAAGTGGAAAGCAAATCTCTCTGGGAATATTTTCTAAACCAGAGGAGGCAATTTCTCAATTTACTCTTAAGGAAACACTATCCCACCTATTAATTCATAGCTGAGAACTTTTTAGATATATACAACTTTTACATTTTTCTAATAAAAATCTTCTTAGCAGTTTTCTAATTGGGAATTCATCATATATATATGCAATAGTTTCAAACAAAAATTTAAAGAGTTTCCTGAAGAGTATCCACATTTTCATAAAAGGTAAAAAAAATATATTTTTGGAGGAAAATTATGAGAGGAGCTGCTTAAAGTTACGAGATTTTGAAAGACTCAAGTGCATATAATTCATTCCAAATTTAAAATACTTTGAATGTCTATGATGTTATATTAAGTAAGTTCCCCAAAATTCAGAAGAAAAATTCTTATATTATTTCTAAACTTAATAATTGTTATTTTGCCAAACCTCCATTTCATTATTTATTTATACAAATCTAAACATAATATTCTCATTTCAGTTTTTTAATCATATTAACTTGAGAGTAAATAATATTGTTAGGAATGATCCAGCATGCAAGTGACAGCAAATCCAATCAACATGAACAAGTAGGAGTTTACCTTTCTATACAAAAATGTTGAGAGCAGGTTAGCGCTCGTTGAGTGGCTCCACAGTATCCCTAATATGTAAGTCCTGTGTTCCTTTGTGATTTACTGACCTGACTGTGTTGGTTCCTGGCCTCCAGTTGTAAAAATTCTTCCCTAACTTTAGCATCACATCCCAGTTTAAGGCAGGAAGAAGAAAAGAAAGTGAATTAGAGCAGTCATGTCTGACTGTTTGCAGCCCTGTGGACTGTGGCCTACCAGGCTCCTCTGTCCATGGGATTTTGTGTGCAAGAGTACTGGAGTGGGTTGCCATTTCCTTCTCCAGAGGATCTTCCCAACCCAGGGATCAAACCCAGGCCTCGCATATTTCAGGCAGACACTTTACCATCCCAACCAGGGAAGCCCCTAAGAAGAAGAAGGTGGTACAGAAAGGCTTCTGGCTGAGTATGTCAAATCCAGACATACTTCTGAGTCAAAAGTCTCATAAGTCAAAACGTTATCACATGGCCACCATGTATATAAGTCATCTCAGAAAAAAGGGAATGGGGGTGTAGAACATTGAAATCTATGTAACAGTGTCTGCTATAAATCTCTGTTGCTTATTTTCATAGACATGTACTACATTGTTCCTTGATTCTAAAAAGAATAAAATCTACATACTTTTTAAATGAAGAATTTCTGAATCTGAGAAACAAATTTCAGTCAATTTGTGCTAACAGTAAATATATTTCACACTCAAAAGCAATTGTTATTAAATTAATAATGCATCTGGGAGCTGAGACAACATGTCTCAAAGGAACCACAGTATGTTAATTCTTAGTTAGAGGGTCCTTTTGCATTGTATGTTTCTACTTTTCTAAAATGAGATTAGTAACATTTTAGCATAGTAAATTTCCTTAAAATTGTAAATAACTCATAATTGTCTAGGTAACCAACCATGTGTTGAATCTTAATTCAGATAATGAGCACAAGCAGCAGGTGTCGGGGAGTTGCACTGGGAATCATCCTGCTGTTTTCAAATGGGTGTTATACAATTTCTGTTGCTTCCCATCTTAAAACATATTACAAAGATAATAGATGCATACCAATTAAGAGTGAAACTTTCATGTGGACCCAATATCACTATTTGTGTTGGATTTTTATCTATAAACTAGGTCATGATGAAGACAGACAAATTAAACATTTTTATGACCTCATATTGTTCATCTCACAGAAACAATATTCAGAGTTGGAGTACATGAAGATGATTGAAACAATCCCCAAGTCACTTTCTCTCTCAAATATGATTTTGAAGAATACAATATAAACACAAGAATATGATATAAATAAAATACAAGTATAAACTAAGAAACACGACTGCTCAGTGATATACTTCTAAGAGTCTAGAAAATGAGGTGGGAACTGACAGTCAATTTGGATTTTTCTGCTCCATTCTATATTGATCATTTTGTTGTATAGTTGGGTTTATTAAAGTTCTGAATTGTATAGCAATCTTCCTATGCAGGCAGAAATAAATGATCTTTTTCATTTTAATGGTTTGCTGGAATTAAATGGACTACTTATAAATCTTTTGAGTATAATGGTACTATCCTATAAAGAAGATAATATTTGTAGTCAAAGGACTTAAGTATGAACTTTTATTTAATTTGATGTGTGACTTAAAGTAAGTTATTTAATTGCCAGAGCTTCAATTTACTTATCTGCATTTGGAGACTAAGAAAAATTGTTTGAGAAATGCTTCTCATCTTGTCATAGAAGGGCCACAGTAATAGGCATAAGATTGAAAAATGAATAAAACTTGCAGCTTTTAATACCTCATTTCACTTGCTTTGAAGTAAGGGGTTAAAAGTGCATTCTATTTTTGCAAGTTAATTTAAACTTTGACTTTCATAATTTACCCTGTTTTTTTATTTAATCCTGAATCTCTTTCAAATTAAACATTTAGACCCTTCCATTCAACTCTGGATTTCACCCATGCTCCTTCAGTCTCACTGGATCTGTGCTTGATCTACATACACAAGCAACAGCATCTGGAATAGGTCACATTTCATCACTCAACTCAATTTCCCCTAGTTGGTCACATCTCACCCACAAAAGGTCAAGAATTATGCAACTTTGCTTTTTGTTGTTGTTTATCAACCTTGACATGAGTGTAATAGATTTCAAATTCCTCTCTTCTTTCTGCTTAATTTAAATCCCTTGAAAGAGACTGATGGCTTTAAAATAAAATATTTATGTGGTTAAAAATATTTTCAGTTTTGCATGACCGGGACTTCCAGAGTGAAATAATATAAATGTTAGAAATATTCTAAGAATTCATATTATTTTGATGATTTTCCTTCTCACTGGGTCTTCTTACTTTTTTGCATTTAAATGCAACAAGACTTTGAGCGAATCACTGGAGGCTGCTAACAGACTTTCTTTTAAGGGTCAGATAACTAGATAAGTAAAAGAAATATGGCAGATGTTATTTCATAATAATATTTGTGAATGTATAATACAGTCAGACTTAGGATTGATGATGTAAGAAAATATAAATTCCCTGTGTGCAATTCTTTTGTTAGCAGATGTGCTTCTAAGCCTTTTTAAAAAAGTGATCTACCAAAAGGCCAGTATGCCTCCTCCAAGGCAGTTTAATTTCAATTTCCCAAAGATTTATCATGTTAAGAAAATCAAGACTCCTTAAAGTACCTGATTTTTAGTATTACCTCTATCAAAACTCACATTATTCATTCCATTACTTTACAGAGAACCCTGGACTTTTTTTTAATGGATTTTTTAAATGTTACTTATATATTTCCAAATCATGCTAATATGAAATTATTATATTTAAAAAAGGTTTTAATTTGCAAAGACCAACTGTCTCCACCTTGGCAGAATTTATGCAGTAGGAGTAAATGCCCTTAGGTGAATGGAGATTTTTATTGATGTTGCCTAGTTGCTATTATCAGCTGTGAATTTCTGAATGAGGCATAGTTGAGAAAGAGTCTTTTTTGTTTTACTACCATCTGAATTTCTCTTTTAGGGCAGCAACTATGATTTTCATGGTCACATCTCTCTATTTTCCCACATATAACCAGTATGCAATGTCTAAAACAAGGTTAATACTTGTTAAGCAGGGAATTAATGAACACTATTACTTTTTCAAATGTAACAAGGTAATTAATGATTATATTTATTCACTGAATATGAACGTTTTATAACATTTACTACATGGCAACTACTTGTAATTGAGTGAAACAGCATCTGATAACTATATTAATCATTTCATTATGATTGTACCCCAAAGAAATTGAAATCCAGCAAAGGACAAGCCTACTGTATTAACTGGATAAGAGCACTTAAATATCAGTATGTAACCATAGGGGACAATTCTCTGATTTCCATAGCAATTTTTAAAAATTTAAGAAATAAAATTCAATACAAAAATATAAAGTAATAGTTCATCTACTCCTTCAATTCTTTAATGGTACTTTCAACCTAATCGTTACCTCTGGCATTTGTTGAGATCTAAGCTGAAGCATTTAGAATACTTTCCCATGGTCATTACATGTTGACTGTGCTCATTTCAGGAGGCACTGCTCTGAAACGTGAAGCACTGGAGTCAAAGCCCTTATTTACTACACCCCAGTTAGTTACTGGCTTCAAAAGTGCTTCTAGGTTTTCACTAGCTTGCTAGCACACCAGGCTAGAGTTTATGTCTTAATAATCTGATGCCAAAAACATGTCTTTTAGGAAAATGGCTTCTTTCCACAGCTGTCTTCTCTTTTCTTGCATCTTTCTGCAAGACAGACAGAGTAGTAGAGCTAGAGCTATCCCATCTGTTTATCCTGCCACCTTACACTTAAATTAAAAAAAATTACATACTTGAAAAATTTTAAACAACCTAGATTTATTCTTCAGAGTCAGCCACATCCCCACCTCTGCCTTTGGCAAATGTTGTGTTGCTGTATTAGTCGCTCAGTCATTTTCAACTCTTTGTGATCCCACGGAGTGTAGCCTGCCAGGCTCCTTTGTCCACGGAATTCTCCAGGCAAGCATACTGGGGTGGTTGCCATTTCCTTCTCCAGGGCATCTTCCTGAGCTAGGTAATGAACCCATGTCACTTATGTCTCCTGCATTGGCAGGCGAGCTCTTTACCGTCTGAGCCACCAAGGAAGCCCACCTTTGGCAAATACATAAAGCTAACACAAGCTAGTTTGAGCAAATATATAATGTGTTTGCTGTGACAAAAAACCACAGACTGTGTAGGCTCAAACAACAGAATTTCTCATAGGTATGGGGGCTAGGAGTGGAGTTCAGGGTGCCAGTATGGTTTGGTGAGGCCCTCTTCTGAATTTTAGACTTCTCATGGCAGAAGGGACTTGGATGTTCTGTGGGATTTCTTTTATAAGAGCAATAATCTCATTTGTTATAGCTCCATTTTCATGACCCTGTCACCTCCCTAAAGTCGCAGCTCCTAAGTCCATTACAGTGGGCATTAGGATTACAACATGTCAGTTGTGATGGGAGGGTGATGCAAACTTTCAGACCATAGTATTTAAAAATCCCAGAGATACTTGTGGAAACTGAGGATAGAGATGCCCAAACTTTAGCAGAAGCTCTACCCAGGGACTCAGTTGTGTTTTCTATTAATTTAACCATCATAACTATTATTATTTCTCTCTTATAGATGATAATACTGATGCCAGAAAGTTTAACTTTCCAATGAGCATATTTTTATTCAAACCCAAGAAATTTGTTTCTGTAGACTATGCCTTTAAATGTCATGATATTCACAAATACAAAGGAAATAAGATGCTATTAACAGAAGGAACATAATCTAGAAATTTGCTTCTTATAGACTGCACAGGGCCTTCTTCACATTCTCTAGTTTACATGGCATTTCATCCTGTTTTATCTTCCGTATGGATTTTTCTGCTTATTTATACTTTTTCTCTCTTACATATTCATTTTTGTGCTGTTCCATCACAGAACCAGTGATTCTTTACAACTCTTTTAAGAAATATTTTGAGACTTAGTTCCCAAACCTATTTTTTCCTTTCTATCAGTAGTTCTGGCTTGTAAGAGATGATAGCATATATAGATTTAGAACATGCTCATTATTTGAGACTAAATAATAAGTTAAGGGTTGCTGAGTGGCTTTTGGATGGCTACTCTTGTGTTCAGTGCCTGCTTCTCATTTAATGACTAAGATGATATCATATGGTACAAAACATTGTCACCTTGACTTAGTCTTTTGCACAGAGGCACAGTAAGACATGTTTCAATGCCTTAAAATATCATTATCATTAATTTTACACATTTATTCTTCCAAAAAAGGGAAAAATGAGAAAAAGAAACAAGAATAAGAAGATAAGAAAATCACCCTGACTGAGAATATTTCTAGATCTGAAAGAGATCTTAAACATCATTTATTACTACATCTGGAGAAGGAAATGGCAACTCACTCCAGTATCTTGCCCAGAGAATCCCATGGAGAGAGGAGTCTTGGAGGCTCCAGTCCATGGGGTCACAAGGGTCAGACATGACTTAGCAACTAAACCACCACCACCACCATTACATCACTTCCTTTATTAAGGAATTAGAAACAAAATGAGTGTATGTCCAAAGCAGTGAAGTTGCAGGCTAGGTGCAATGATGTTTAGATAAGTTACAAACACCTTTTATCAAAGAGCTCAAAGTTAACTTGGGGAGATGTAAGTCATACTCATGTACAATGTCAAGGGAGATGTTTCTTTATACTATTTGAACTCCCATTGTCTTATACATACTAATCTACACAAGATAAGCTCCGAATAAAAAGCTTGTTCTGCATCCTATGTGTGTTCCCTATACAATGACCCACTTCCTCTTCATTTACTTCCTTATAAATAAAATTTATAGAAGATAAATAATACACTCAGACAATCCAGTACTGATCTTATTTGTAGCTTTAGCCAAGATATTCAGTAATTTCTCCCCATCCATCAAACTGATTCTGATCAGGTTAATCTTCTGACTTTTTTTTTTTTTTGCCTCTTCCTGAGCTTCTGAGAAGACTTCACTTTTTCATAGAGAAAATAGAATCATAAGGAGGGTTCATTCTCTCAACTTCCTGTCTTTTCCCTCTCAAGTGGAGGAGGTATCCTTCTGTCTGTCCAGGGCAAACTCCTCCATCCATTATTTTGGATATATTTCTTCACTTCTCTTAGATGCTTATTCTAATAATTGTCTCTTGTCTTAAATATTTATCTTCTCTCTCCTTATTGGATTTTTCTTTCTAGTACATAAATATGCTCAATTCTATCACCTATAAAAGAAACTTTTAAATGTTACTCTGTGTATTTTCTTCCCATCACAAGACTTCTCCCCTGCCTGTTATTATCCAGTGGTTTACACTGGGTATAAGATAAACTTCTATCACCCTCCTGTATAGTTATCTATTTAGTCAACAACAATTTGTTAGTTTTCTGCTGCTTACCAGTTACAGTGATGCTGTTTGAAGTATAGCAGTGGATAGGAGAGATGTGGTCCCTAGCCTTATAGGACCTGACACCAGTAAAGAATATAAGATATTTTTATGACATGAGCCTCATTTGTCTTCTAAACTCACATCTATCTGTCTCTCTATCTTACTATCCCTCTGCTCTATTTATTGATCTATCTATCTACCTATCTATTGCTTATGCCCTAATTAAAAATCTGCTTCATACACTACCAAGCTTTTGCACATCCATGACTATACCTTAGAAATGCCTTGCTAATCCTTTTGCTGCAGTGCTTTTTATGCTTTATCTAATTTTTTTGCCTATATCTTTCTGAACTATCTTACAAGTATGGACTATATATTCATCCTCAGTGCTCACATATCACTCTCTCTTTCTGAATTATTATAGGTTGTGACCCTTTCTATATTTGTCCTACCCTTTAGCCCTACTAAATGAGCACCTTGGCTTCATGTCGTGTAGGTATGCCTTTTCTTTGCTCAATACCTGAAATCTAAGTTATCTCTAGAAAGTGAGACCTGTCCTTTTTAGGCTTCAGCAATCTGTAGGTTGAAGTGAGGTTAAATTATCAAATTTTCCATTTGTTCTTTCCTACCTCTGCTCATGCAGGATATCAGTGATATGAAAGTATATCCAGGCTTTTCTGGGAGTCCCCAAGGAATGTCTGATATTGTATAGCTGATAATAGTGGAAGCTGCTATTACTAAGGTGAGCACCTGCTGAGTACTTGGTGGAGGTCAAGAATCTTCACTGACCATTGAATATTCTGGTCTCTAACTCTGTTCTAATCACTGGAAATCACCATGAAATCACACATGTTATGATTGTCTTAGTACTGTATTACATATGTGGAACAGAGAGCAAAACCCTTCTCTCCCACTCTGTGTCATTTTATATTATCTGAAAACATGAATTTAGGCTTTCTCTCAGTGTCAAATATGAGGTTACATGAAAATAGGTTATGCAGTTTCTTCTTCATCTCTGTTTCCTCAGACCTCAGACCCAGTTCATGCCACAAGATAAGAGAGGACAGTGCACTATTCTGCACCAACTCCTTCCTAGGCTCAGTCACCAGATGCTGTATCCATAAAATCTCCCCTTTCACCATCTTCAAAATAAATGTTTTCATGCAAACAAACTACAGGAAGATCTGTTTACCGGTTCACCAGGCACTCCCAGACATGTTTAAATTTCCCTTTCTGCTGAAAATAGTTAGTATACCTTATAGATATGGTATCTGGAAATATGCATTGATTGAATAAATGACTGAGTTAATGACAAAAATGGTTAAGTGCTTTGTAGTATTTCATCAGTTTTACTTTTACTCAGACCCATTGCTTAGACTACAAGAGCCCATAAGTTGTAGGCCATACTATTAGTAAGTGAGAATTTGGACTATCGAAATAAATGTGAAAGCAGACATTGAAAAACATATTTTCATGTTATAGAAGAAAAATGACCAGAGCTATTATCATTCATCATCACCAACGCACCTAGCAATAAAATCCTCTAACTTAAGCCAAACGTGTGCTTTGATTCTTTCTTTCCCAGTATCTAAATTTTAAACAGCTAAATGCTTCTGAAGAAATGCCTTAGTAAAGCGCTACTTTTCTGTATTAAAAAAGAAAGGACCTTGAGTTCCGAGTTGATCATAGTGAACCAGCCTAGTAGAGGAAGAAATCTGCTTGTAGGCCAAGAGGGAGAAAAGTTTGGGAAGGCTCATAAAAGAAAGAAAACTATGAGAGAGCTAAAGGTTACCATCAGAATATAATTTATGTGAGAAAAGCCAGATAACATATTAACCCTCCCCACAGACTCATAAGCCATAGGTTTGACCATATAGAAGCTCACATTCACACCTAGTGAATGTAAATAAAGGTTTTCAACTCTAGAGCTATCAAGGCCATTTATGTTTCTGGCTCAGTAAGCCTTTCAATTCTTTCCTAGACATAGTTAGCATAAAAGGGCATCCCACTGTTTTCAGTACATTTAGATAAAAAAAGTTTTTACTCTAATCCTTATTTGTTTTCTTATTATAGGCTTTTGAAAAAGAAAACATATTTCCTGTGCTTTACTTTGCTCTTTCATAATGAAATATAATAAAGAATCACCAATTGACAACCATTATACCAAGAAAAATGAAATGTCATATTTTCCTGGTCTAAACATTATCAATATTCCAAAGGAAAAAAACCTCTACATGAGTTATGGTTGTGAGGACCTAGGAATCCAATAACAGTTTGCTATAGTTATTGCAATATTTCAATGCCTTGGGCATTGAAAGGCAACCCCAGATACTTTGGTTATCAACAGGCTGCTGATTCATGTGGGTGACTACAGTGGTTAATACTCTACCTGCTGAAAAAATTTTTTTAATTGAGAATAAGCCAATATTTGCAATCTTTCAGAATTACTTTGCAATAACCTATCTTCACGCTGTGTGCATTCTATCAGGAAGTTGTGATTGCCACCAGGCAAGTAAGTTTCTGGGTGTTTGAACTTAACTTGATCAAAAGTTAAGAGTCACACATTATTCCCAAGAGAAGATGAGCATTTCACACATGCACAAAAAACTGGAAGGTGTGTATAGAAAATCAGTAGAGCTAGGCATTTTATTTTTTAATGAATTTATTTATTTTAATTGGAGGATAATAACTTTACAATATTATGGTAGGTTTTGCCATACATTGACATGAATCAGCCACAGGTGCAAATTTCATTTTAATAAAGGATATTTGCTAGTTCCATTAAGAATGAAAAGGGTCGTGGAATCAAGAGAGCCATTTTGAATTTATTAATACTGATGTGGGACCATCCAAAGGGAATGGCCAAGTTGTTAGCTCAAAGGGAAAGTTTCCACTGAGAAAATTATTTACACAGGCACCCACTTCACACATGTACACAAACACACACAATGAAATCAGCATATTGATGCCTTTTAATGCCACAGAGCTGGATGAGAAAAATAAAGGTATGTGAGGGTAGAGAAACAGTTTTCTTTGAGCCTGAGCCATACCAACATTCAGAGGACTACAGAGAAGGAGGAGACAGCTACAAAACCTAAAAACAGAGACTTCATAGAGTTATATGAGAACTGAGAGAATAACTACTGACAGATAATAACAATTTGTCTCTTAACTAATGATTAGTTTATCCAACTTTATTATTCATATATTTCAAAAGCTTTCTTTAAATTAAGAACAATATGTTTTGCTTTCCACTGATGCCTGGTCTAATTAGGTCATAATTTGACTGCATTTGTTCTTTTGATTTTATTATTTAAAATGAATTTGATACAGACATATTCTGCTATTACTAAAAGACTCTTCACATGGTTAATTGTGTGCTAAGCAAGCAAAAGAAAAAATTCTAGAAAAACATCTTTCATTTATTTAAAGCAGGAAAGATAACAGAGTATGTCTGTAAGTGGATTGGAGATTGCATAAAAGTTTGTTACTCTTTAATATAAAAGGTATACAAAAAATTTTTCATTAAAAGGACCACATTTATGATAATAAGAGCTAAAATTAAAGAAAAGAAACATGATTTCCCTCCCAAAATTAGAGATAATAAAAAAAGAAAATCCATACAACATGGCATGAATGACCAAGAATTCAAAATCTATTAGGAAAACAAAACCCCAAAACAAAAACAAAATAAAGATCTACCTCTTCTTAAATTTTTCTGACTTATTTTATCACTAGAATTTATATTTAATTATTTTTAAATCACTTAATTGAGCAAGTTCTCGGAGTTGGTGATGGACAGACAGGAAAGCTGGGCGTGCTGCAGTCAATGGGTCGCAAAGAATCGGACATGACTGAGAGACTGAACTGAACTGAGATCATTTAATCGCTATTTCATTAGCTACAAAATCTTGAGAGTCCCTTGGACAGCAAGGAGATCAAACCAGTCAGTCCTAAAAGAAATCAACTCTGAATATTCATTGGAAGTATTGATACTGAAGCTGAAATTCCAATCTTTGGCCACCTGATGGGAAGAGCCAACTCCTTGGAAAAGACCCTAATGCTGGGAAAGATTGAAGGCAGTAGGAAAATGGGACAATAGAGGACAGGATGGTTGAATGCCATCACCGACTCAATGGACATGAGTTTGAGCAAAGTAGAGGAGACAGTAAAGGACAGGGAAGCATGGCGTGCTTCAGTCTGTGGGGTTGCAAAGAGTCAGACATGATTTAGCAATTGAATAACAACAATAAAAACAAATGAATGAGAGGAAGATACTAATTTGATTCATTGCTTCCTATAAACTTGCTGGTTATTTGCATCATCATAAAGATACTTCAAGGTCTTTTATAAAGGATTCTGCCAAAAACGGTCCAATAATAAATCTTCTCAGATCTGTTTAATATTTTCTGCTTAGAGGTGTACTTCCATAATTAACTCATAACATTCACCTCAAAATCATCTCGATTTTTAGTGTCAGTATAATTATTTTCTTTTTTTGAGATAGGAAAATTAAAATGTAGTGATATTAAATAAAATGCTCAATATAAGGAATAGTAGGGGAAGGAAGAATATGGCAGGTACATGTTCTGTTTCATGCTGGTTAGTAATTTCTGAAAACAACCTCCCTCCACTGCCAGGCTTTCCCTATAAAATCACAGAGCATTGGTCAGAAAATTGCTCCTTTTAAAATTCTTGTTAGGTTTTGTCCTCAAATCCCTAGTGAGCAAATGAGATGTATCCTCCTTGCCTAAACTTGGCATTAAGAGCAAAGTGGCCTATTTCTCACATGATTGGCAAATAGGGATACTATTTAAGAAATCACTACAAGAGATATGGTTAATATTAAAAAAGTGATGAGCTTCCTGAGCCTATGATATGCTACTTTTTCTTCAATGAGTCCAGAGGTGTGCTCAAAGATAGGACCAATCACACATTTCTTTCCCTCTCCACCATCATGATATTAGGTTGATAGCTGGAGACCCATCATTGTGGGAGGATACATCACAGTAATCAACTAGTGATACTAATCAGTAGTTGTATTTGTTTGTTCATTTGTTTCTGTCGATATTTATCAACATACATCTGTACGTAGTTCATGTGATAGTCATAAAAACAAGTCATTCTTCACAGTGCCACTCAGTTTATCAATTTATCAATTTTGAATGCTAGGAAACAGAGAATACATATAAAGATATTTCAAAAACTCATGTCAAGGTGATTATAGTCATAGTGTACATATATTCAGTCATGTCTGACTCTTTGTGACCCCATAGACAATAGCCTGCCAGAATCCTCTGCCCGTGAAATTTTCCAGGTAAGAATACTGGCGTGGGTTGCCATTTCCTGCTATAGGAGATCTTCGCAACCCAGGAATCAAACCAGTGTCTCCAGCATTGACAAGTGGATTCTTTACTACTGAACCACCTGGGAAGCCCCATAGATATAGTGAGGGTTTGGCTAATATTATAAAATACACTGTATTTTATAATAATAACACTGTTATTTGATATTTTCAAACTTTCTAGTGTTCTCAGGATAAATGTTTCTAACTTAAAAAAAATTAACTTTCAGGAATAACAATGTCAAAATATGTTTAAAAATCTGCTAAATTATTGTTAATATTCTGGTATGTCAGAATAAAAAATACAAATATGCTAGAGCAAATGTATTAATAATCATATGATTTGGCATTAGAAATGGTGCATTTATCTGAACAGATGACAAGACATTTTTCTAAGGAACTGGAAATTATTCTCCTTATGTACTATGTTCTTAACAAGTGCTACTTTGAAGAGTACATTTTCCTCCACTCTGAAGATATGAACATGACAAGCATCTTCAGCAATACCAGTTGTATTTTTTTTCTCAATGCATGTTTCACTGATTCTTCATTTAAGAAAAGCTGGAAAGTAGCTTTCTATTACATTTATTCTATGACATATAATTTCAACTGTGAGATTTAGTAGCAGAGTGAATGACAAATGATAGGGAAAGATTGACAGATGCTAGTAATTGTATGGTTATTCTGTTTTGTCCAGGCTTCTATATTTCATTTCATCATCTTTTATACATTAAGCTTACTCATCCATCCTGTAGAAAAGTAGAAAATTGCATAAATGGGTTATCTGGTTGTATTAGCACTGATAGAATAGAAATTAGCATTACCTTCAAAAGTATATATTAGACCTCATCAGAAGTGAGATGGTCTGCAATTCTCCCTGTCTGACAGGAAAGGCAGTATTTTCTTGAGCAGAGTGTTCCAAATACCTATAAAGACTTCTTTCCATCTGAAAACTTTAGCCAATGGAAAAAGTAAAAGCATATCTACCTTCAGGAGAATATGGATATCAAATATGATACATATTTTCTATATTATGCACTGGAGAGCTAAAATTTCTGAAAAAAGATTTCTTCCACTTAAGAATATTTTAAAAATCAATAAATTCAGAAATTTAATGTAACTGGAATTAGGGACAAGTGGTGTGTGTGTTGTTAGTCACTCAGTCATGTCCAACTCTGCAACCCCATGGACTGTAGCCCACCAGGCTACTCTCCTATTATATAAACATAATAAAATAACTTGTTATCACACTGTTATTAGTACTTTCAAGACATTTTGTTATTTATCCTGTTATTTTAAGATCATAGAAATCGTAGGCTAATTCAGTGCTACTGATCTTCCAACTCTTTCTTTGTCAGCTATTAGCTTCCTTCCGACTGCCATCAAAGAAACCACTATTTATGCAATAAGAATAGCTTTTATCTCACCAGATACATGTCATCCACCTCAGGTAGTCAAAACCTGATTTAATTGTTTTAGTATCACAGAAAGCATTCTCATTTTGATCTGGTCCAAATGGTACATAGGTATCAAATATTGGTACAAATAAATCATTACTCAGTATTCTGGCTTTTTACTGCTTGAAGGAAAATCAAGAAAAGGAACCACAGAATTAACTCTAGCAAATCTTTTCATCATACTAATTTCATTATTTCATATGGTAAATATTTTTCACTGAGAGGTGGCATGATAATTCAGACAAAGCTTGTCATCAGGGATTCTAAATGCCAGGAAGTTAGACACATCAACAGTCTTATTTATGGGTGTGCCTAAACTACCACATGGCACACAGAAGGAGGTTTTAAAAAGTGTTGAGTGAATAAATGAATTACACACAATATTTATAAAGCAGAGAGTGATTGATGACTTCAGAGTACCATTAATTAGGAGCTTGCATATATTAACAGGAGGAGGAGGAGATTTTCTGTCTGTTGAGAGGCTCAAAGTGGGTGCTAGCACTTACATACTCTGTTACTTTTTTTTATACCCTCATCCTCATACTCCAAAGACCTCCTTCATCTAATTGGATGAGTAGATTGGATCAGGATTTTCAGGGAAACATTATTAGGGCTCTCTTTTACTGATAAATCTTCTTGGGTAAAATCTGTTGAGAACATTTGAGTTTTTCCTTTAGTGGCTGACTTAAGGGAAAGTGCTAGAAAAACAGCCAGGTTCTGTGCTGTGTTTCCAATAAAGGCCATGAAAGAAAAATGATGGTGACCCCCAACAATAAAGACTTCCGTTTTTTCTTGGATCAATAAAACAGTATGATTTGTGCTATGAAATATAACACTATCCTATAATCATCAGTTCTCACTTTATAGAAAAGTAAATAACTGTTAAAAAAGTTTATCATTACAATTTAAATCGTATTGATTTTTTGTTCTCTGTTTTCTCTACTTATTTCTGGAGGGGTGATGTGTTATTTTCTGTTCTTTTCTGTTATGTCAGTTTGAAAACTTTGAAAAGCAAGTTCACAGTCAAATGATTAAATATATTTGTCAACATATTTGAAAACAATTCTTACAATTAAACTCTGGTCCTATGTTTTACATTTCAAGCTGACTCCTTATTCCTTGTTTACTACACAGGTTTAGACCAATATTTCTCAAACAATGGGCTACACTGATAACTGTTTCTCCCTTGAGATCAGAACTCTACCCAAACCTGAGACTAGAGCCCAGCCTGCTCCTATTCTGCTTCACAGATGCCTCTGATGCTAATTACTTATCTGAATCTCTCTCAGTTCCCCTGATGTCATGGTTTGTTTTCCCAATGAAGCTCAACTGATATCCTTTGTGGAATTTCAGTTCAGTTCAGTTCAGTTCAGTCGCTCAGTCGTGTCCGATGTCTTGAGACCCCATAAATCACAGCACGCCAGGCCTCCCTGTCCATCACCAAGTCCGGAGTCTACCCAAACCTATGTCCATCGAGTCGGTGATGCCATCAAGCCATCTCATCCTCTGTCTTCCCCTTCTCCTCCTGCCCCCAATCCTTCCCCGCCTTAGGGTCTTTTCCAACGAGTCAGCTCTTCGCATGAGGTAGCCAAAGGATTGGAGTTTCAGCTTCACCATCAGTCCTTCCAATGAACACCCAGGACAGATCTCCTTTAGGGTGGACTGGTTGGATCTCCTTGCAGTCCAAGGGACTCTCAAGAGTCTTCCCCAACACCACAGTTTAAAAGCATCACTTCTACAGTGCTCAGCTTTCTTCACCATCCAACTCTCACATCCATACATGACTATTGGAAAAACCATAGCCTTGACTAGATGGACCTTTGTTGGCAAAGTAATGTTTCTGCTTTTCAATATGCTATCTACATTGGTCATAACCTTCCTTCCAAAAAGTAAGCATCTTTTAGTTTCATGGCTGCAGTCATAATCTGCAGTGATTTTGGAGCCCAGAAAAATAAAGTTTGACAATGTTTCCACTATTTCCTCATCTATTTCCCATGAAGTGATGGGACCAGATGCCATGATCTTAGTTTTCTGAATGTTGAGCCTTAAGCCAACTTTTTCACTCTCCTCTTTCATTTTCATCAAGAGTCTTTTTAGTTCCTCTTCACTTTCTGCCATAAGGGTGGTGCCATCTGCATATCTGACATTATAGATATTTCTCCCAGCAATCTTGATTCCAGCTTGTGCTTCTTCCAGCCCAGCGTTTCTCATGATGTACTCTGCATATAAGTTAAATAAGTAGGGTGACAATATACAGCCTTGATGTACTCCTTTTCCTATTTGGAACCAGACTGTTGTCCCATGTCCAGTTCTAACTGTTGCTTCCTGACCTGCATACAGGTTTCTCAAGAGACAAGTCAGATGGTCTGGTATTCCCATCTCTTGAAGAATTTTCCACAGTTTATTGTGATCCACACAGTCAAAGGCTTTGGCATACTCAATAAAAGCAGAAATAGATGTTTTTCTGGAACTCTCTTGCCTGTTTGATGATCCAACAGATGTTGGCAATCTGATCTCTGGTTCCTCTGCCTTTTCTAAAACCATCTTGAACGTGTGGAAGTTTACGGTTCACGTATTGCTGAAGCCTGGCTTTGAGAATTTTGAGCATTACTTTACTGGCATGTGAGATGAGTGCAATTGGGCGGTAGTTTGAGCATTCTTTGGCATTGCCTTTCTTTGGGATTGGAATGAATATTGACCTTTCCCAGTCTTGTTGTCACCGCTGAGTTTTCCAAATTTCCTGACATATTGAGTGCAGCACCTTCACAGCATCATCTTTCAGAATTTGAAATAGCTCAACTGGAATTCCATTACCTCCACTAGCTTTGTTCATAGTAATGGTTTATAAGGCCCTCTTGACTTCACAATCCAGGATACCTGGCTCTAGGTGAGTGATCACACCATCGTGACTATCTGGGCCGTGAAGATCTTTTTTGTAGAGTTCTTCTTTGTATTCTTGCCACCTCTTCTTAATATCTTCTGCTTCTGTTAGGTCCATACCATTTCTGTCCTTTATCAAGCCCATCTTTGCATTGTTAATCATCTTCTTTTCTCATCAATAGCCTGCATCAAAATCTGGGGGCCAATGTTTATCAGACTTTCACTCTGCATTCAGAATTGACTAGGTGCATACTCTTATGCTTATCAGAAGTGCATATTCCAGGACTCCAATTTATGATAGTCTGACTTGGGTAGGTTGAGTGACAAAGTTGGCTTTCAGCAAACATACAGGCACATGCAGTTACAACTCATCCTCACTACAGACTTCGAGGAAGTGCCTCTAGGAGTCCATCTCCTCTGTCTCAGAAGACTGCTGCTCTTTCCTCTAGCATCAGTCCCACCACAAAGAGCATTGCTTTCTGTTTCCAGTTCAAGAATCTTGGAATGTTGGACCATCAAATTGCCTAACCGCCCTCATATGCTGCTTTGAGCTGTCATCAGATTTTTCACTCTGCAAGCCTTTGAGTAAAGCGGTTGGTTCTAAACAGCAAATAAATCAATGTCCTAAAACTTAAGTGGGCTTCATTTACATCTCAATGGGAACTTCAAACTGCTTTTCCCCCAATTATTCCCCTAAATGGTGCAATCAATTGTAATTCAACTTATCACCCTCTAAATGTGACATTTTAGCATTATAAGCAAAATATATGATTAAACATGTTCCAATGAAATCAGCATATTCAGTTGTAAAATAGAAATCTAATTGCATTGCTACAGCTTTAGGCTAGGAGATTTGACTTTATATAACTTTTGGCAGAACATATGTGAAGATGGTGTGAAATTACTTCAGGGTATTTTCCTTTTGTGAGAAATTACAGGTTTCATAACGCAAACCAATTATTTTTCAAAAGTTATTGAGCTAAGGATAATAGCTATTTCTATAATATTTATCATATTTGTAAACTATTCCATGAATATTGCTGAATTTATGTAACTTCTCATAAATCAATAGAGTACTTGTAGAATAAGGACCAATGTGCTTATCATTTAAATAGGAAAGAGGGCAAGGGTGGGATGATATGGGAGAATGGCATTGAAACATGTTAATTATCATATGTGAAATTAATCGCCAGCCCAGGTTTGATGCTTGGGGCTGGTGCACCGGGATGACCCAGGGGGAGGGAATCGGGAGGGAGGAGGGAGGGGGGTTCTGGAGGGGGAGCATATGTATACCCATGGCGGATTCATGTCAATGTATGGCAAAACCAACACAATAAAGTAAAGAAAATTGAAAAAGAAAAAAGAATCCAACTAGGAGCATTTGGGAATTTTCAATAGAATAAAAATTGATTCCTCACTATTTACTGTACTATTAGTGTCATGAATGCTAGGGAAAGAAAAAATATTCAGAATTGAATACTCTGAAATACATTGCTTTTGTCTATGAACTAAAATGGTAGCGTGGTGTACGCTGAATGTATACACTGGCTTTTCAGAGATTTAAAATATTCTATCACTTTTACCCTGTATACTTATTCACAGTTATCAAATTATGAGTCCTAATTTTTTGAGCCATTTTAAATGTCACAAAAAGAAGACTGTGCTGTGTACTTCTGTGAACTTCCTGGTTGACAAGACCATGGGCACATCACTTATCTCTGTGAATTTCCTTTCCCTAAAAGGAGTGAACACAGGATGAGCAATCTCTAAAATTGTTTCCAATTTGAAATTACACGAAAGTTAATAAAAGTTCCAGCAGAATGGAGATATATTGAATAATACACAGACAAAGAAAGATGAACTTGAGAATTTGGGTCAGCTATTCATTTTCTCTAAACCTAATTTATTGTCATTTTTAAAAACAGAGCAATTTCAACTCTTGTGGCTGTTGTGAGAAATGAGGACAATGTAGCCAAAACCACTTAAAAAAAAAGGTCCACAATATAGTTTGAGACTGCAATAAGTATTAAAAATCATTACCAATATCATCATCATTTTCATCATCATTATTATATTATTACTGATGCTATTTTTTATTATTTCATTGTTATGGCATTTTATGACTGCTAGAAAGTTTTGTTAACTGTATGGAAAAGGCAAAGCTTCATTCTGCATGTAATCAGTATTTAGCTATCCATATGTCTACCTGAAGGTTTCCCTGGTAGCTCAGTTGGTATAGAATTTGCCTCAATGCAGGAGACCCTGGTTCAATTCCTCAGTTGAGAAGATCACCTGGAGAAGAGATAGGTTACCCACTCCAGTATTCTTGGGCTTCCCTGATGGCTCAGATGGCAAAGAATCCACTCACAATGTGGGAGATCTGGGTTTGCTTTCTGGGTTGGGAAGATCCCCTGGAGGAAGGTATGGCAACCCGCTCCAGTATTCTTGCTGAGAGAATCCCCATGGCAGAGGAACCTGGTGGGCCACAGTCCATAGGTCACAAAGATTTGGACATGACTGACTGACTAAGCACAGCACAGAACATGTTCACCTGAAATGGCTTAAATTTCCTCTATATTTAAAGCTGTACTGATAGCTTTTCTAGAGTTGTGGTTTTTGGAGGAATTCTAGGACATCTGCTTCTGGATTGAAGCAAACACTAAAAACATCATTTTTCTTGCATTTTTTCATCTCTGTATCTGGCACTAGCTGTAAACAGGGAGAGCAGAAACCAAAAAATAGATAGAAAAAAATATATACCAGAACTTCTTTGAAATAGAATAAAGCTTAATTTGCAGAATGGCTAGGTAAGAAGTAAGGTTTATGGTACTACTCCTTCAGCACCTAACCCATCCTTACAAGAGTGTAGCTAGCTGTTTACGTAAAGATTGTTAACACAAAGTAGGGTACCTTTAAAGAGGACCCAAAGCTGTTCTTTAACCATGCTTCTAAGTTCTAAAAAAAACAGATTCCTTCAACTTTAAACAGTGAAATAGACAATAGAAAATTTTTGGATGTGCTATACAGATGAGAGGAAAGCCCTTTGGGAGAGCAATAAGGGCAGCCAACTTTATTTTGCAATTAGCAAAGGTAAATGACTGCAAGGTAATTGACAGCTCCCTAGGTACTGACGTGAGGAGCTCAGTTTTGACTTAAGGCATTGACAACAAAACTCTGGGATTATGAGATCTTTAAAAAGAAGCCACAAATCAAAGAGTAAGGTGATCTACTTTTAAGTGCATTGCTCAGTAGAAGCCTTTGAACTGAATGCTGGGCAGAAGCCTAAACTAGGATAAGGGTATTTTCTCAGGGTGAGGATATTTACCTGATTGTGTGGATTATCAAGTACTGTGTGTACATCTTTTATCTTTTCATCCTTCCGTGTTCCTTTTCCCTCTATCATAAATATTATTCTCTTCCTCTGTCCCAACCCAAATGAACTAAAAGCCAAATGAACTAAAGATTAAAGGAAAGCTACTAAGGAAGAATAGACTGGCTGAAAGTTTCATATATATTGTTACTGTTGTTTAGTCACTAAACCATGTATGATTCTTTTGCAGCCTCATGGACTATAACCTGCCGGGCTTCTCTGTCCATGGGGTTTCCCAAGCAAGAATACTGGAGTGGCTTTCCATTTCCTTCTCCCTCCAATAGACAAGAATATGTATATTGCAATGGCAATTCACTCCACTGTTCTTGCCTGGAAAGTCCCATGGACAGAGGATTCTGGTAGGCTACAGTCAATGGGGTTGCAAACTGGTCAGACAAGACTTAGAGAATAAACAACAAACAACATACACATACATACATGCTTGCAAGAGAAGATAGAAAGGTAGATAGCTAGATATAGAGGGGAAGAGAGCAGACAGAGAGCATGAAAAAGGGAAATTTTATTTTGTATACTCTACATACTTCTATATTTACATTTTACCAATGCTATATATTATCTGATGCAGGAGACATAGGTTTGACCCCCTGGGTTGGGAAGATCCTCTGAAAAAAGAAATGGCAACCCACTTTAATATTCTCCCCTAGGAAATTCCATGGTCAAAAAAGCCTGGTGGGCTACAGTCCATGGGGTCACAGAAGAGTCAGACATGACTTAGTGGCTAAAACAACAGCAACAATGTATTATTAGATTTTAGATTCATGGCCAAATTTGATTTTCCTTTTAGAGTTCCCAGTGCACTATTGATTTATATTTATTTGATTATCATTAGTGAATTAAACAGTTTCTACATATGCCTTGTAAGCTACATGTTTAATATAAGGTTTGCCTAAATAAATGCCTGAATATGTGCCAAAATGTTGATGACAGATAGATGAATGGTGTAACTGACATCTGAGTTTCTTTACTTTGCTTACTTACATCTTTAATCTTGCAATTATCCCTTTTTGCCTTTTTAATCAAATAAATAGTTGACAATGACATGCCAGTCCACAGTCAACATTCATTTGTCTTCATACTTGTTAAACCACTATACTGCATCATCACAGAGCTAGTTGCTGGAAATAGAGGTACACATAGGACATGGAGTTCTATTCATATAGAGTCTAAAATCCAGGGGAGAATGTAATGAGTGTTATTGGTATTTACAATATGCTATTTTTTAAAAAAATAAGGAAATCTGCTTCTCAAAGGAAATGATATATAATGTTAGACCTAGAGAGTTAGTAGGAATTGGACAAAACAATATATGTAGCTGAGAAAAAAGAATATCCTAAGAATTCTCATGGGCAAAGGAACAAGTTTTATAACCATGGCCAGTGTGATGAATTATAAATAATTTTGTGTGATTTAACATAGGTTAAGTGATGAAAAGTTAATTGAGAGGATCATAAAAGGAGGTAAGCAGGAATGTTAAAAAGAGCCCATGCCCACATTCCAACAGTAGAAATAATAATTTGTTGAGTGACATGGTTAAAATTGTTACATTGAAAGATGAAACCAATTGAGTTCTGTAGAATAGATGGATTTGTGGAATGCTATATGATATTATTAGAGTCTGAATTGATAGAGATCTTGCAACTAGAGAAGAATGCATTGGAGACATATTTAGGAGATAAAATATGGAAAACTTTCTGACTCACTGAATTTGAAACATGAGAATAAAGAAGGTGACTGAAATAAGTCAAACAAGTCTGAAATACATCAAACAATTTAAATACATGGCAGGTGGTACAAACGTCTATGGCAATATTGAGTTTGATTCAGGCACAGGGAAAAATATTAAGATTCAGCACTCTTGCTTAAGGATGATACAGAAAGATCAGAGAGAAATTTCAGATATCCTGACTTTGGATATCATAGAAATATTTTAAAGTAGACCTGGCATTTATAATAAATTAATTTCCTTCAAATATCTCATGTTGTATACAATCAAGCAAACACACTAGAGAACAACTATAAGACTAGTTGGATTATTTACTGCAAAATGTTACTATCCTATTCAATCCTCAAATAAACTGAATTTCTATAGTGGTCATAGCAATAGGGATACATGTTACATTGCTTTCAGGGATTTATTCTTAAATTCCAGATTAATTCTGACTACTTCCATGAAATTTTATCTGATATATGTTGACTAAAATAATTTATTTTATCCAAAATTCTATTGCTATACATTTATATTTTTAGTGCAGTTTTTTGTATTATAAAAGATTGTTTTACCCAAAGATAATTGTGATATAATATTTAACAAAACATTAATTATTGAAAAATAAGAAAATATATATTTTGTGACATCATTTTTCTCTCAGTACAGATGTGGATGTATGAGTGTATGCAGTTTTTTTTCTTTTCCAAAATTTATGCTTCCATCTTTGTCATGCTATTACTTGTTGTAATTGACTTGCAGAGGGATGACATCTAAGATCATCATACTCTTGACTTTAGAAGAAAGTATCTGGAGTTTTGTCATTTAATTTAATGTTGACTCCAGATTTGTATATGTATAATTTAAAATTAATTATATTTTTAAAAATCTACCTTTAATTAAAATTCTGTTAAGAATAATTTAATTTTTAAGTATATTTTTTACATAAAGAAAGGTAATAATGTTGGAATTTTTCATTCTTTAATTAAAAAATATTTATACTGAAGTATTTTTGCATTCTTAGAATAATAACAAATTGCTTATGTGTCATATTTTAATGTACTGCTAGAATATTATTAGAATTCTAAATTGGATTTTTCATTTACATCAATGATTGTAATTGCCCTGGGGGTATGTATATGTGTGTATATGTGTGTATAACATTAGCTGTTAATCACTTTTGTTTTCAGAGTCATGATGGCATTTAATAGTGTGTTGGAAATTTTAGATTTTTAAAAAATCCTTTGATAATTTTGAAGTATCATTACATTTATTTGTCTTGATGTATTGAATAAGCAACCTGTAATACTTTCTGGGATTTTTTCCTGTTACTTGTCACCTTTTATATTTTTTTTTGCCTATTCTAGTAACCATTTTATTTCATATTTTGCTAGAAATTTCAGTTATATTGCTATATGTTTATTCATAGTTTTACTTATGTTGGTTTAAAAAGGTGATACATTCGTGGGTTAAGAAGAACAATAAAAGCCACTCAAGCTCACAAGTTCAATATTTCATATCTAGTCTCTCTCCTGAAAGGGAAAAATACTTTGGTTAGTTATTAGCAAAATCTTAAATATTTTGATTAGACATATGTGAATATATCTGATTTATTAATCTAAGCATTGTACTGTTATGTACTGATAGATGTATGTACCAACAAAAACCAAGAGATGCAAGAGTTGGAAGTAATATACACTATTTATAAATGTCACCACCCATTTATCCCCCAATGTGTAATACTTTGTATTATAATCTTTGTAAGTATCTGATCTTGTACAAACTGTCTTGTACAAAATGCTCTTTTTAGATATTTTAATTTGGTTACTCTCTTTCAAATTATTAGCATGTGCTACAGAAAATAAGCTCAGGTTATGTATGGTTATGACATAAATTTGGTCAACTTCCTACAATGTCTATACTCATAGTTCTGTTACAAAAATAAAGTAACTTCATAATGATGATCCTAAATTTGTGTCACATTCTAACACATCTGCTAATTTATCAAAGATTCAACTGCCTCAAGCAAAATTTGAAAGTATTGAAGTAAAATTTGTTGAAAATTAGTTAACCATAGATTTACATATGGACTTCCCCAATAGCTCAGTGGTAAAGAATCCATCTGCCAATGCAAAAGACCCAAGAGACACAGATTCAGTTCCTTGGTTGGGAAGATCCCCTGAAGGAGAAAATGGCCACTCATTCCAGTATTCTTGCCGGGAGATTTCCCTAAACAAAAGAGTCTGGCAGGCTGCTGTCCAGGGGATCTCAAAGAGCTGAACATGACAGAGCATGCACGTACATACTTATGTGTATATATCATGTATCATCTAAAGTCTGAGAGCCAAAATAGGCTTTTGCCTTTATTTGGTTATAAACTCATATAGGAAATGGAGAAGCTGACTCCACTATTATAAAACCATGTCCAAGTGTTGGTCCAACATACATTCCAATTCATATAGTGTCTCTATTCAACTGCTTATGTTACCCAAGATGCTTCTTTCCCCAATTATTTTGGCTAAAGGTAGAATAAAGATAATATTTTGCATTTATGTTATTTATTTTTTTAATTGATGGCAACCAATCCTGGCCACTGTTGATCAAGCAATCATGGTCCTTAAGAAGAATGTGTTCAGAGTAGTGCTGGAACATGATAAAAACTTGTGGAAAGTAAGTAGCAAAGTGTTTCATATTTTAAAAAGGTTAATGCTAATTGAAGAAAAAAACACTACAAATCTATCATGAATCAGTCTTTGTTATTTCCAAACCAATCCTCTTTAGTGACATATATAGGTCTTCTTATTTCTTAACATGGCAGCTATCTAGGGATTTTGATGTTTTTATACTGGTGGTCATAATGCTCTGCAGAGAAGATGCTCTCTTTTCCTTCCATGAAGGTGCATACTGGAAATATGGAGTGAATTTAGGATAAGTACAGAAAGAAGTTCAGCAGGATGTAAGGGCCCCTCTCCTTCTATTATCATGTGAAAACTTGTGTTGAATCTAGAACATAGTGAATTTTAGGAAAAGGACCTTGCTTCTCTCCCCACTCCACGCACTACACTCTCATGATGCTTTATTCATAAGAACTAGCACTTGCACTTTCATTTTTTAGGAGAATAACTGGAAATATTTAGGGCACTAGGTAAGGAGATCTTTCTCAAGGGAAATGTCATTGCTGAAAAAAGCCAAGTCACAAACCAGCATAGAGTTGCCTATAAACAGAGATTGTGTCAACTTGAAACGAATTTTCCATTCAGACAGTACAATTTTGCTGAGTCAGCACACTGTAAAAATAACCGAAAGGTGGAGCTAAGGATCTAGGCAAAAGTTTTCTTTCTCCTACATTCTGAATCCATTTCAATTAATTACAAGTCGTATGGGTTGCTATTTTGCTTTGCTTTGTTCCTGAATTGAAAAACTAATATTCGTTGTTATTTTTGCACAGACCAGGTAATGGCTTAAAGTTATACATCTTGGATAAAAAAACATGTAAAATTACTACATTTTTCTCTTTAAACAAGGATTTATTCTAGATTCCTGCTTTTTCCAATTCCTGTATTTAATCAGGAATTTCTAAATGGCAAATAATGTGTTCAGTAATAAAAACACATTGTTAAAAAAAAAAGAAATTTCTATGTTGGAAGTAAATATCTTCAAATGTTTATTTCTTATTGACAGCTCATTTATAATGTGAACGTGGCTATTTTTCAACAAACATAATGTCAATTTACTGGGAACAATTTCACACATTAAAAAATATTTTTGTGTCTAAACTGAAAAATAATAAGATTATATAATAGTAAATACATCAGAATTTTAAAAGGTGCGAGCATTTTTGTGAATACCAAAATTTTAAATCTTTAATTATTTTTTCAACCCACCTCACAGAATAAAGGAAATAATAAAATGTAATGGGACATATATATATCTATATGTAGGTCATATAGCATATGACCTGTAGCATTCTCCAGGCAAGAATACTGGGGTGGGTTGCCATGACCTCCTCCAGGGGATTCTCCCAACTCAGAAATTGAACCCATGTCTCCTGTGGCTCCTGCATTGCACGTGGATTCTTTACCCACTGAATCCCATGAGAAGCCTGATACATAGAATCAGTTCAGTCACTCAGTCATGTCCACCTCTTTATGACCCCATTTACTGCTGCACACCAGGCTTCCCTTGTCCATCAACAACTGCCAGAGCTTATTCAAACTCATGCCCATATAGTCTATGGTGCCATCCAACCATTGCATCTTCTATCATCTCCTTCTCCTCCTGCCTTCAATTTTTCCCAGCATCAGGGTCTTTTCAAATGAGTCAGTTCTTTACATTAGGTGGTCAACGTATTGGAGCTTCAGCTTCAGCATCAGTTCTTCCAATGAATATTTAGAACTGATTTCCTTTCAAGTTGATTGGTTTGATCTCCTTGTAGTCCAAGGGACTCTCAAGAGTCTTTCCCAACATCACAGTTCAAAAGCATCAATTCTTTGGCACTCAACTTACATATGGTTCAATTCTCACATCCACACATGACAACTGGAAAAACCATAGCTTTGATTAGACAGACCTTTGCTGGCAGAGTAATGTCTCTGCTTTTTAGTATGTAGTCTAGGTTAGTCATAGCTTTACTTCCAATGAGCAAGCATCTTTTAATTTCATGGCTGCAGTCACCATCTGCACTGATTTTGGAGCCCATGAAAATAAAGTCTGTCACTTGTTTCCATCATTACCCCATCTATTTGCCATGAAGTGATGGGACCAGATGCCATGATTTTAGCTTTTTGAATGTTGAGTTTTAAGCCAACTTTTTCAAATCCTCTTTTACTTTCATCAAGAGGCTCATTAGTTCCTCTTCACTTTTTGCCATAAGGGTGGTGTCATCTGCATATCTGAGGTTATTGATATTTCTCCCTGCAATCTAGATTCCAGCTTGTGATTCATCCAGTCCATCATTTCACATTATGTACTCTGCATATACGTTTAATAAGCAAGGGGACAATATACACCCTTGACATACTCCTTTGCCAATTTGGAGCCAGGCCATTGTTCCATGTCCAGTTATAACTGTTGCTTCTTGACCTACATATAGATTCCTAAAGAGGCAGATAAGGTGGTCTGGTGTTCTCATCTCTTTAAGAATGTTCCACAGTTTGATGCAATCTACACAGTCAAAGGCTTTAGCATAGTCAGTGAAGCAGAAGTAAATGTTTTTCTGGAACTCTCTTGCTTTTTCTATGATCCAACGGATGTTGGCAATTTGATCTCTGGTTTTCTGCCTCTCTAAATCCAGCTTGAACATCTGGAAGTTCTTGGTTCACACACTGTTGAAGCCTAGCTTGGAGAATTTTGAGCACTAATTTGCTAGCATGTGAGATGAGTGCAATTGTTCAGCAGTTAGAACGTTGTTTGACATTGCCTATCTTTGGGATTAGAAGGAAAACTGACTTTTTTCACTTCTATGGCCATTGTTGAGTTTTCCAAATTTGCTGGTATATTGAGTGCAGCATTTTCATAGCATCATCTTTCAGGATTTGAAAGAACTCAGAAGGAATTCCATCACCTCCACTAGCTTTGTTCGTAGTGGTGTTTCCGAAGGCCTATTTGACTTCACACTACAGGATGCCTGGCTCTAGGTGAGTGAGCACACCATCATGGTTATCTGGATCTTTGAGATCTTTTTTGTGTAGTTCTGTGTATTCTTGCCACCTCTTCTTAATATCTTCTACTTCTGTTAGGTCTATACCATTTCTGTTCTTTACTCTGCCCATCTTGCATGAAATGTTCCCTTGGCATCTAATTTTCTTAAAGAGATCTCTAGTCTTTCACACTCTATTGTATTGTTTCCCTCTATTTCTTTGCATTGATCATTTAGGAAGGCTTTCTTATCTCTCCTTGCTATTCTTTGGAACTCTGATTTCAAGTGGCTATATCTTCCCCTTTTCTCTTTGCCTTTCACTTTTCTTCTTTTCTCAGCTATTTGTAAGGCCTCCTTAGACAACCATTTTGCCTTTTTGTGTTTCTTCATCTTGGGGATGGTTTTGATCATTGCCTCCTGTACAATGTTACGAATTTCCATTCATAGTTCTTCAGGCACTCTATCTATCAGATCTAATCCGTGAAATTTTTTGTCATGTGTAATGTGTAATAGTAAGGGATTGATTTAATTCCTACTTGAATGGTCTAGAGGCTTTCGCTACTTTCTTCAATTTAAGTCTGAATTTTGCCATAAGGAGTTCATAACCTGAGCCACAGTCAGCTCCTGGTCTTACTTTTGCTGACTATATAGAGTTTCTCTATCTTTGGCTGTAAAGAGTATAAACAATCTTATTTTGGCATTGACCATCTGGTGATGTCCATGTGTAGAATTGTCTGTTGTGTTGTTGGGAAAATGTGGTTGCTATGACCAGTGCCTTCTCTTGGCAAAACTCTTTTAGTCTTTGCCCTGCTTCAGTTTGTACCCCAAAGCCAAACTTGCCTGTTACTCTAGGTGTCTCTTGAATTCCTACTTTTACATTCCAGTCCCCTGTGATGAAAAGGACATTTGTTTTTGTTTGTTTGTTTGTTTTTGTGGGTTGTTAGTTCTAGAAGGTCTATTAGGTCTTCATAAAACCGTTTAACTTCAGCTTCGTTGGCATAATGATTGGGGCATAAACTCGTATTACTGTGATATTGCATGGTTTGCCTTGAAAACGAATAGAGATCATTCTGTCATTTTTGAGATTGCACCCAAGTACTGAATTTTGGACTCTTTTGTTAACTATGAGGGCTACTCCATTTCTTCTAAGGGTTTCTTGCCCACGGTAGTAGATGTAATGGTCATCTGAATTAAATTTGCCTATTCCGGGCCATTTTAATTCACTGATTCCTGATATGTCGATGTTCACTCACCATCTTCTGTCTGACCACTTTCAATTTACCTTGATTCATGGACCTAACATTCCAGATTCCTATGCAATATTGCTCTTTACAGCATTGGACTTCACTTCCATCCCCAGTCACATTCACAACTGGGTGTCATTTTCACTTTGGCTCAGCCTCTTCATTCTTTCTGGAGTTATTTCTCCACTCTTCTCTAGTAGCATATTGGGCATCTACTGACCTGGGGAGTTCATCTTTCAGTGTTATATCGTTTTGCCTTTTCATACTGTTCATGGCGTTTTCAAGGTAAGAATACTGAAGTGGTTTGCCATTCCCTTCTCCAGTGGGCCACATTTTGTCAGAACTCTCCACCATGACCTATCCTTCTTGGATGGCCCTACACAGCATGGCTCATAGTTTCATTGAATAAGATAAGGCTGTGATCCAAGTGAACAGTTAGATTAGTTTTCTGTAACTGTGGTTTCCATTCTGTCTGCCCTCTGATGGATAAGGATAAGAGGCTTCTGGAAGCTTCTTGATGGAAGGGGAAGGACTGGCTATGGGGGAATCTGGTCCTTGCTCTAATGGACAGGGCCATGCTCAGTAAGTCTTTAATCCCATTTTCTGTTAATGAGTGGGGCTGTGTTCCCTCCCTGAAGTTTAGCCTGAAGCCAAACTCTGATGGGGTAATAGTAGCCTTCTTCAAAAGTACTTATACCAGGACTATTGTATTTAGTGCCCCTGACCCGATGGCAGACCACTGCAGGCCCATGCCTCCACTGGAGACTCCTGGACACTCACAGGCAAGTCTGGCTCAGTCTCTTGTGGGGGTCACTGCTCCTTCCCCCTGGGTCCTGGTGTGCACAAAGTTTGGTTTGTGCTCTCCAAGACTCTTGTTTCCCCAGTTCTGTGGAAGTTCTATAATCAACCCCCCCTAGCCTTCAAAGTCAAATTCCCTGGGGGTTCTCAGTCCCTTTGCCGGATCCCCAGATTGGGAAATCTTTTGAGGGCCCTAGAACTTTTGCAACAGTGTGAGAATTTCTTTGGCATAATTGTTCTCCAGTTTGTTGGTTGTTTGCTCGGTGCCTCTATGGTTGGGTTTGCATGCTGCTCCTCCCATATCTGCTGCAACCAGAGCCCTTGTCCCCAAAGCAGGCCACTGCTGACCCATGCCTCCACAGGAGATGCTCAAACACTCAAAGGCATGTCTGGCTCACTCTCTTGTGGGGTCCCTGGGTCCTGATGTGCACACAGTTTTGTTTGATCCCTCCAAGCATCTTTGATGGATATGGGGGTTTGATTCTAAACACAATTTTGCCCCTCCTATTGTCTTGTTGGGCTTCTTCTTTGCCCTTGGACATGAGGTATCCTTTTTTGGTGGGCTCCAACATTCTCGTGTTGATGGTTGTTCAGTGGTTAGTTGCAGTTTTGGAGTTCTCACAGAAGATGAACACATGTCCTTCTACTCCACCATCCTGATAATGCTAGATAGTATATAATAGATTATACTATTTTTATAGAATAGGCTCTCTGCCTTACCACTGTATGCAAATGGCTAGCTTCTCTATAAATATTTAATTTAATATTAAGGGAAAGAGTAGAGAAATATTTTCTCCCTTGGAACTTTGTAGTTAATAAGACAACTATTTGGTGCCATGTGAATCATATCGAGTTAAAGCTGATGTAATTATCTCAAAAGTCCCAAGGTTTACAGCTGAAAATAGCTGAAATTGTAACCAATGACAATAGAATAGTAAAGCTTGAATGAATTAAAAGTATAATAAAAAGCAAGATGGCAGGATATTAGGAAGATCTGGAGGCCATCTCTCTCCACAAATGTATCAAGAATATATATATATATACACATCTAAATACATATACATATAGAGCAATCCTCACAGAGCACCAACTGAACACTAGCAGATGACCTTGGACACCAGAAAGGACAAGAAATATTCCTGCATAACTGGGTAGGATGAAAGAAAGAAGAAGTGAAAAAGAAGAGGACAGAAAGCAGAATGGGACCTGTGCCCCTGCGGGTGAAGTAGTGGAGAGATTCCTGTATCCAGGGAAACTCCTTTACCAATGTGGAAATCAGCTGGGACAGAAGAGGAGCATCTGGGGCTGTTGGAGGAGACTGAAATGGTTAGTCTGTGGCAGGCAGAACAGAGTAAGACCTACACAGATGGTTCATGCCATAGCCCTGCACATCCCAGCCTGGGACTTATGTCTGTTGGTGCACAAGGGTGCTGGGTGCTGGAACGGAGGATTGGAGATCAGATTTTCAAAGAGGACTGCTGTTGGATGTGAGGGGACAGAATGAGGGGCCAGGAGTAAGGAAATACAAAGCTGGGAATGCTTATGGAGGAAACTTGGACTGCCATAAAAGCAAGGCACCATTATTAGGTGAAACACAGGGAGTGGAGGTGTCATTTCAGTCTCTCCAGACACACACACTGGCCCCTTCCCACCCTCATCCCCACCTCCCACCCCGGGCACTAGGAAAGGCCCCCAAAGGGGATGACCCTCTTGCACTTGTGGCAGAACTCTAGAAAATGTCCCTACCTGGGCTGACCCTCTCTCCCCTGCAGACAAGTGTTAGAAAAGGCCCCTGCTGGGGCTGGCTCTCTTACTCTTGAGGCTGAACATTAAAAAAGGGCCCCGCCAGGGTTTAACCTTATGTGTCTGCGTGCCTGCTCATTTGCTCAGTCATGTCTGACTCTTTGCAACCCCATAGACTGTAGCCTGCCAGGCTCCTCTGTCTCTGGGATTTCCCAGGCAAGTGTACTGGAGTGGGTTACCATTTCTTCCTTCAGGCATTCTTCCTGACCCAGGGATTGAACTTGCATCTCCTGTCTCCTGCTGCAGGTGGATACTTTACCATTAAGCCACTAGGGAAGCCCCTTGGCACTTATGGTTGGACAATAGAAAAGACCCTTGCTAGGGCTGGCAATTGGGTGCCATTAGGCAGGAGTAATGACAGGCTCCCACCAGGGCTTAATTTTTCATTCCCGTAGTCACTGCTGTGTTATCACTGATGGGGCTGGATTTCTCACAGCTGCTGATCCCTACACACCTGTTTCCCCCGAGGCTCAGTGACTCTGGCATCTGTGTGACCTCCACGCCCGGTCCTCACTGGAGCAGAACTGAGTGCTCTAGGACAGCCTCGGAAGCCAAGCCCTGTGGGAGGCCCACAGGGTGGGGCTAAAACCACAACTGATCCCAAGTGCCATGCGACTAAGGAATGAATCTGACATCTCTTATTACAGGTTTGAAAACTATGGAAACACACCCCTGCAACTATCTTGGGAAAATTTCAGCACCTATAAGTCTTTCCTGCTGTCTGAGATGGTAAAGAATCCACCTGCAATGTGGGAGATCTGGGTTCAATCCCTGGGTTGGAAAGATTCTCTGGAGAAAGGAATGGCAACTGACTCTAGTATTCTTGCCTGGAGAACTCCACAGACAAGTACTGGCACAGAAATACAATTCAATGGAACATGATAGAAAGCCTAGAGATAAACCTACACACCTATGGTTACCTGTTGTTGTTGTTGTTGTTGTTGTTGTTGTTCAGTCACTCAGTAGTGTCCGACTCTGCAGCCCCATGGATGCAGCACCCTAGGCTTCCCTGTCCTTAACCATCTCCTAGAGTTTGCTCAAACTCATGTCCATCGAGTCAGTGATGCCATCCAATCACCTCATCCTCTGTCGTCCTCTTTTCTTCCTGCCTTCAGTCTTTCCCAGTATTGAATAGTCAATTCTTTGCAGTAGGTGGCCAAAGTATTGGAGCTTCAGCTTTAGCATCAGTATTTTCAATGAATATTCAGGGTTGATTTCCTTTAGGATTGACTGGTTTGATCTCCTTGCAGTCCAAGGGACTCTCACGCATCTTCTCTAGCACCATAATTTGAAAACAATTCCTCAGCGCTCAGACTCCTTTATGGTCCAACACTCACATCCATACTGACTCACTTGACTACTGAAAAAACCCTAATTTTGACTAGATCAGCCTTTGTTGGCAAGGTAACGTCTCTGCTTTTGAATATACTGTCTAGATTTGTCATAGCTTTTCTTCCAAGGAGCAAGTATCTGTTAATTTTGTGACTACAGTCACCATCTGCATTGATTTTGAAGCCCAAGAAAATAAAATCTGCCACTGTTTCCATTGTTTCCCCATCTATTTGCCATGAAGTGATGGGACAAGATGCTATGATCTTAGTTTTCTGAATGTTGAATTTTAAGCCAATGTTTACACTCTCCTCTTTCACCTGCATCAAGAGGCAAACAAAGCAACCAACAAGGGATAATCTCCAATATACAAACAGCTCATGCAGCTCAGTATCAAAAAAACAAACAACTCAGTGAAGGAATATGTAGAAGATCTAAATAGATATTTCTCTAAAGAAGGCATACAGATGGCCAAAAACACACAAAAAGATGCTCAATATCACTAATTTTTAGGGAAATGCAAATCAAAACTATAATGGAGTATCATCTCACACCAGTCAGAATAGCCATCATCAAAATATCCACAAACAATAAATACTGATGAAGATGTGGAGAAATGGGATGCCTCCTACACTGTTAGGAATGTAAATTGGTACAGTCACTATAAAGAACAATATGAAGGTTTCTCAAAAAACAATAAGGAGACTCACCATATAAGCCAGCAGTCCACTCCTAGGCATATACTTGGAGAATAAAACAATTCAAAAAGATATATTCTTATACAACAGTTCACTGCAGCACTGTTTACAACAGCTGAATGTTGAATCAAACTAAACATTCATCAACAGTGAAATGGATAAAGATATGGTACATATATACGGTAAAGCATCTGCCTGCAATGTGGGAGACTCAGGTTTGATCCCTGGGTCAGGAAGATCCCCTGGAGAAGGAAATGGCAACCCACTCCAGTACTTTTGCCTGGAAAATCCCATGGATAGAGGAGTCTGATGGGCTACAGTCCATGGGGGTGCAAAGAGTCGGACACGACTGAACAACTTCACTTCACTTCAGTCATGAACAGAGACTTTCATACAGACTGAAGTATGTCAAAAGGGAAAAATTTCATATAATACGGCTTATATGTGGAATCTAGAGAAATGGTAAAGATGAACTTATTTGCAAGACAGAAATAGAGACACAGATGTAGAGAACCAACTTATGGATATCAAGGGGGAAGGGAAGGTAGAGTAAATTGGAAGATTGGAATTCACATATATACACCACCATGTATAAAATAACTAATGAGAAACAACTGTATAGCACAGGGGACCCTATTTAGTGCTCTGTGTGGCCTATATGGAAAGGAAAACTGAAAAAAGAGTCAATATATGTATATATCTGCTGATTCACTTTGCTGTACAGCAGAAACTAACATATTGCAAGACAACTGTTAGCAGGTAGGGGGAGGGTAGAAGAAGACCCTCCCTTTTGGGCCTCAGGTCTTGGTATGGACACAAAGAGAATCTGAGATCTCACCCATAGCAAAAACAAATCTATTAGCGAAAAAGCAGAACACTTCAAGTGAAAGGTGAGCCTGGCCGAGAGAGGCACTGTGTGTGTGTGTGTGTGTGTGTGTGTGTGTGTGTGTGTGTGTGTGTTCGTATGTGTTAATCACTCAGCTGTGTTCGACTCTTTGCGACCCCATGGACTGTAACCCACCAGGCTCCTCTCTTTATGGAATTCTCTAGGCAACACCCAACCAACTGGTGTGGGTGGTCATTTCCTCCTCCAGGATCTTCCCACCCCAGGGATTGAATCCTGGTCTCCTGCATTGCAGGCAGATTCTTTACTGTCTGAGCCGCCAGGGAAGCCCAAAAGAGGCAGTGGCTCAGGTTTATTGAAGAAGGAACAGAAAGAGTACCTCCGTGGAGAGGTGGGCCAAACCAAGAGAGGCACTGGCTCCATAATGATGCAGTACAGGGATTTTCAAGACAGGGCTTTTAAATATTCACCTAGCTGGGCATGGACTGAAAGTTTTGAGTAACAGTTGCAATTTAAATAACAACAGGCTCTTATGCACATGTCCTTCCCATAATTCAGTCTGTTGTAACCAGTTATATGTATATATAGAATATTTATGAACCCTTAGTGGGGTCCTCTGAGAAGGCAATGGCACCCCACTCCAGTACTCTTGCCTGCAAAATCCCATGGACAGAGGAGCCTGGTAGGCTGCAGTCCATGGGGTCGCTAAGAGTTGGACATGACTGAGGGACTTCACTTTCACTTTTCACTTTCATGGGTTGGAAAAGGAAATGGCAACCCACTCCAGTGTTCTTGCCTGGAGAATGCCAGGGACAGCAGAGCTTGGTGGGCTGCCGTCTATGGGGTCGCACAGATTCGGACACGACTGAAGCAACTTAGCAGCAGCAGCAGCAGTGGGGTTCTGCTGCCTAAGATCATCTGAGGACACAACTAGGCGTCAAGGGTGCATGGGCCCGAGTTGGAAAAGCCCCTATAGTTAGTTCGTATCCCTATGTACCTAGAGCACGTGTGCTGCAGCTAGAAAAGTCTCGGTGGTTATCTTAGCATATCTGTGAGCTCTCCTAGGCTGCATTTGGGCATGTCTGGGGTGGAGTTTAGAAACTATCTTAAATCATTTTAAGCGAGGTCACCCTTCGTTGCTCATGCCGAACTTCCTACCTAACACAACTATACTCCAATACACAATAAAATAAATAAATAAAATAAAGGTTTATATCTCTTGAAGGAAACCTACTCTAACATCCTATTTTGAGAAGTTGTCATTCCAAAATTATATGACTGTGTGACATTTTGAAGGACTTGGGCTATTACTTCTCATATTCAAGCTTTTCATCCTGTTAATAGAAAATGGGTTGAATTTAGTCATTTTCTCATAGAATTCGCTTTCCAATAGTGGACACTAAAATTTTGCAAAACCCATTTAAATCCATCAGGAGGAACATATGATAACCCAAGTTTCCCCAGGATTAAAGGGTAAATAATGGAAATGAAAATAATCCTCTTGAAATTGTGAAAGTTATATTCAAATTTTGAATAGTTAATACATTTTCTTATTATTTTAGAAAGCATAACAGCACTTTTAACCTTGTAATTCTTAAATTATGTTTCACTATTGTGAGAAAAAAGTTCCCCCAAATATTACTTGGAATAGAAAGAAGATGTGGTCCAGTGATTTATTTTCTTCATGAGAGAAGACATATTCTCTCTTCATGAAAAGTAATGTTGAAAAGAAATGTATTTGTGAATAAAATGGGCATCTTAAAATCTAAGTGGAAAAGAGGTTACCCTTAAAACTAGCAGGCTTCCCAGGTGGCTCAACTGGAAAAGAATCCTCCTGCTATGCAGGAGACTTGGGTTCGATCCCTGGGTTGGGAAGATCCCCTGGAGAAGAAAACGGCTACCCACTCCAGTCTTCTGGCCTGGAGAATTTCATGGATTGTATAGTCCATGGAGTCGCAAAGAGTTGGACATGACTAAGTGACTTTCACTTTCACTTTAAGACTAGAAGAAAACAAACTCAAATCAACTTCTCTCCTGATCATTTTACAAACACTTGTCATTCATATTGCCTCCACACTGATCAGTAGGATCACAGAACAGACAATTCTAGTCTGTTAATCACACAGACTAGATTAGTTAATTAATTTATTTGTATATTTTAAATTGAAGTATAATTGGTTGTAACAGTATATTAATTTCAGGTATATAACATACTGATTCAGTATTAGTATACATTACAAAGTAATCAAAACTATAAGTTTAGTTAACTTTTATCACTCCACTCCAGTTTTATTGTTACTTAATTCTTGTAAGATTACTTTTAAATTTGGGGCCAATTGAAAAGAATTTACTTATGTACATTTTCACTCAGTGATTTTTTTTCAGGTATTATTTAAAGATCTATCTGTTGACTGTTGTATAAATCTTCTAGACTAAAACCATCTTAAATAACATGTGGCATAGTTATTATATTTTATTTCTTTGTTAAAATAGAAAAATATTAATATGTAGCTACTGGTAAACCACATTGATGCATTCCTCCTCCAAAGTGTTGAAATGAAGTAAAACAGGCTGCAAGTGCATGCATCTGCCTGGTATATTTGGAGACACATTATCAGGAAAACAGTGCAGTTTTCCTGACATCTGGGAACTTGAGTTCATTTTAGGTTCATTAATGATGCACATTTAGATACTAGGCAGAACAGCTCCTCAATTATGCTATGTATTAATGGTGATAACAAAGCTCTTTCCAGGAAGGCAAAAGAATACGCCACTAAGTAACCTAACCTTAGTAACTGTTTGAGTCAGAATCGCCTTCATACACGCAGGCTAATGTGCTTACAGACGACAATCAATTAATTCCCAATCAATAAACTATTACTAGTGTAGAGAACATTATTATTAAATAATCCAAACCTTTCATTTTCAGGAAACTTTTATTGCTTGTCCTTGTGATAGACTTTATAATTATTCAAAAATAGAACTAAACTATACTCTGAATACATTAGTAAAGATACAAGCATATGACTATTAGAAAAATATTTGTCCTTTTTCATTCAAATGTAAACATAAACTCTGGAAGCAATAAATTAATGTTACATAGCTTTCAGTGATGTGGAGAAATCATATTGTTTTATGACTGAAGATATATTTTATGAAGGTAAAATCATTAGCTTGTCTTATATTTGCTTCAATACAAGGACAACTGATTCTAAAGCACAATTATTATCTAACTTAGGAATCTGGGAATGGAAAGAGGCTTTTTAGCATTTTCAAAGGATGAATAATGTTCAGAGTTTATTTATTTGGAATATAATAGCTGTGGTCTTATTTGAAAGTTGCTTTTTTCTGTATAATCAGTCTTATAATGTTTTACTTATACTTCCATTTGTTTAACCAATACATATTTATTGGCAATGAGTGAAAGAATAGCAAAATAAAAGTCCTGACTTTGTGCAGTTTATAATCTAACTACGACAGAACCTCTTTCTGAAAGCTCTTTCAACTACAACTGATCTTAAAATTTTTATTTAATTTTTTATAAGAATTGGATCAAGTCTCAAGATTTCCTTTCTTTATACATTAAAAATAGTCTTAGAGGAACACTAATCTCTTACATTCTATGTACAGATTGTAGGGTTTTTTTTAAGCTATTTGTAAAAACAGTCATTAAAGATTTGGATAGAAATTTGTTCTGGCTCATCAGATATTATTTCAAGTAAATTAATCAGTATTACCTTGATCCAGCAAAGGATTTAGCATTTTTTTAACCTTTTTGAATTCAAATACAACATCCATGTTCACAGTTTTGAAGGTTAATAGAAATTTTTAACTATTACCTTCTAAAATGCCATGGTACCATAGAAGCCTCTGAGGTGACATTTTATGATATACTTATAGGCTATTCTTCAGAACTATGAATTGTTCTTACTTTTTTCTTGGGAAATCTCTTTAAGAATTTCTCAACTCTCATAGAAATGCTCATAAATCTGGAAGAGCTTGCTTGATTAGTTTCCCAAGAATTGCCTCTCTTACTTACTTTCCATCCCTTGAGAATCCACTTCTCTTTGCTTGTACCAAGTCTCTGCCTGTTCATTCTTGTCAAGCTTAAGCTTAAGCCTCTTACTGCTGACTTCTTACTGTCTACCAATTTTACATATTGCCTATTTATCTCTTATTTCTTCCTACTTATTTACGTCCCCATATGTCTTAATTTTGCATATAATTGGACACTTAGTCCATGATCTTGACCAGTCAATGGTAAAGCATCTTACCTCTTTTCTGTTGAACCTATTATTCCATTTTCTCTATTTTTCTAACATTATCATCATAAGTATCTCATATAAAAATAAATAATGTGTTTACAATATCACAAGATGATCTTGACTATTCCAATGTGTTCGGTGATAATAATTCTGTTAGATATGTTCAAATTATCACAATAACACATAAGTAATATAGTTTAGAGATAAGTCAACTGAAACACACATATACAAGAAAAACTTGAGATCTTTCCAAATACTGTGGTCACTGAGCATTATCATTTCTCTGCTAATATTTTTGGCACATTTTTTCCATGCCACCCTCAACATCTGGAATTCTTTTCATCCATCAAGTCTGCCTAAAAATGTTATCTTATCTATGAAGTTTCTGTGAACTATTCAAGCAGAAAGAATTGTTCTTTCTTTGGAGTATTTTCCAGCTTACAGGAGAGAAGGTTTTATATTGTGTTATATTTAGTTGTGTGTGGCTCTGTATCTATTTTATTGGGAATTCCATGAGAGTGAGCAGCCTGAGTTCTTTATATTTATATCCCAAGTCTTTAATGTGGAGCTAGAAACTTAGCAATTATTCATTTACTTGAACTCATTTTAAAAAATTCATCTAGGTTTAATATTGACTCCAAGGGCCAGGGATCCCTAAGAAACAAAAAAGTGGGTGTTAATGTATTTTTTATTAGAACACTGTTCTTTTTCCCTAAAGCTCTCTACTTCTCTTAATTGTATGAAATAGTTGAATTTGGGTGTAAATATGGAATAGTCACTAGAGGGAATTAAACCTATCAATCACTTAGAGCAAATATGGCCTTTGTAAAGATTTAATCACCACAGGCTTCAAATCTCACACAGATAGCTTAATTTAAAATCAGTAAGATATTTTAAATCAAATCCACCAGATATCATGTAGTCTTTTCCATAAAATTTACAAAACCTAGTTATGATTAATGGCACTATTATGAAGCCCAAATCTCATTACTGAGTATTGCTGAATTTACTTTCAGTTCAATGTTTAAATATAGTAAGATTAAAACTATTCAATGAGTCCTTACAACTTGTGGCAAATCATCATTACTTCCTCCTATTGCTGTTGTAATATTATTAATCATAATGAATTCCTTTGAAATTCAATGGAGCAGCAATATATTATTCTACCTGCATTTCCACTATAAATTAGCTCCAGTGACTTAACTGCCTAAGAACTATTATTAAGTTACTATATAACACCTGCAGAATCATAATCAGACCAAGGAATTGATTTCAAATGAAATTACTATGACATTTTCTACAGGAAATGGAAATTAGATAAATGCAAAGAGATGAGAAATCCTAAAAATAAAGTATTTCTAAATAGTGTAAGATTATTAGATTTCCTCTGCAAATATGTTCAATAGACTAATGAAATAAGATTAAAATAGACCAAAGTTTGTCAGATGACAAACCCATGAGAGTTTAGTCACGTAGGTTTACACACATCTCTAGTCTAATTAAATTGTGAAAAGGATTTATAGGTACAATAGGATCATAGCCCCAAGGTATATTTGTCATGCCTTCTGTCTTTAAAATTCTCTGCTCACAATAGCAGCAAGTAATGAGGGCAGGACAAAACAAAAGACAGCTCTATTCCTCTTGTCATTGAATAGATTTGTGATGGGATCACTTGCTGTTGCTGTGCAGTTTGCAGCTCTGACAGTATTTAGGGATCTTTTGTCTTAAGTCAAAGTTTCCGTCCTCTCTATCCTATAGTGAATAAAATAGGTTGAGGAACTGCAAAAAAAAGAAAAAAAAAAACCTGCAGAAGTCAACTAATAGTATATAATTTTAAAAGGTGCTCCAGTACAGGGCAGTAGGGAAGAAGATTAGGGTATTTGGGCAGCTCATAACTATTTTTATCTGAAAAGTCACATTGAAATACTTTTGTTTGATCATTGCTACAAAGCTAGCATAAAACATGCTTATTCTCTCAAACCTAAGAATAAAATACACATTTTCAAAGTGAGGCTTAAATGACATTGTGATTAGTGGTGGTCATGTATTCATTGTTTTTTGGTTTTTTTTTTGGGTGGTTTTTTTTTTTTTTTGGTAATGTTGTATTTTTTTTTTAATTTTTTTTTCTTTACATTATAATGTTGGTTTTGCCATACATTGACATGAATCTGCCATGGGTATACATGTGTTCCCCTTCCAGTACACCCCTCCCCCTTCCCTCCCGATTCCAACATTGTAACTGAAACTCCTCCCTAAGGCACAGCTGCCCTCTAAAGTAAATTGTCAAAAGCAGAATGATATTTGTATGTATGCATGTGTTTCTGCATGCTTGCATGCATGGGTATGTACAAATATCTATCAATTTATCCATGTGTCTGTCTGGGTGAACATGTCTTATTGCTCAGTTTTATCTGTAAATTGATTCCTTGAATGTGCAAACATGAATTAGATAAGATGGGGTGAGGCACTAAGTCATACATATATGTTTTTGATATGATATTGATAAATTAGAGTTTTACAAATCAAGGCTTAATTTCTACACTATTATACTTGATTTAAAATGACAATTCAAGAATCTGGCCTCAAAGCAAATTGTGTATCCTATATAACATAATGTCTTTCTCATTTCTACAAAGCAAAGGCAATAAGTAATAGTACTTGAAGCTTGAATGAGATAAGGTATAAAGTAGCTCACTATAGCCTCAGGAATATTGAATGCATTCAATAACAATTAGGTATACTTCTGCTGCTACTTAGGATTATCAACTTACCATCGTATTCTTCCTGACTGATTTTCCGTTAAGTACACTTAGCATATTAGAACATTTCATTTTTCCCATCTCAAATCTCAATATTTTCTTCAGATTTCCAGACCAAGATTTGAGAATTCAAATTCTCCCCTCCCTTCATACAAAACCACTGATACCATCACAGTTATAAGTTGTTTTATTTATCATTCCAACCATTTTATCATTATCAAATCAAATCTTCTTTCAGGCCTTCCTGATGATATTATAATAATTTTTTAAAAATTATAATAAAAGAAAGGGACTTAGAATTTTGTTCTCTTTCTCACCTGTATATGCCAGGTGTGCCTTATTTGTCAGAGATGACATGTTTTGAATTGTTGTTGTTCAGTCATTAGGTCGTACCTGACTATTTTTGACACCATAGACTGCAGCACACCAGGCTTCCTTGTCTTTCACTTCTCCCAGAATTTGCTCAAACTGATGGCCTTTGATTCAGTGATGCCATCCATCCATCTCATTCTTTGTTGCCCTCTTCTCTTCCTGCCTTCAGTCTTTCCCAGCATTAGGATCTTTACCAATGAGTCAACTCATTGCATCAGGTGGCCAAAGTATTGGAGCTTCAGCTTCAGCATTCTAAATAATGACTCATAAATTCATGTACATTGACTGATGCTTCAAGTGATATTTAAAACTGTCGATGAAACTTCAGGGCATAAATTAACTTCTCCTTTTTATATTGTATAATTTTGCAGATTAAAGACCAAATTTTACTATTAGCATGTGTGAGCAACATATTTAGCATTGTTACATGCATAGTATGCTGCTGAAATTGGCCATGCTTTATGTATTCTGTTGCATTTATTCTTTCAATGAAGCCAGAAATGTATACATTATTATCTCAATTTTAGAGAAAAATTGAGGTTCATAACTAATAACCAACCAAGTTCACTAAATATTAGGAAGTGATAGAGTTATCTAATGTGCATGATACTTTGGTGTATGTTTTTGGTACTTTACAGCTAAGACTTTTTCAACTAACTCAAGTCTTACCTGTACTTTTATATATAGCCTTGTTTCTGAATGCATAATAACACTAGACATCTTCTTTCCATGCAAACGATAATAGTTTTTCTATTCCTCATATATTTATTGTAATTTGAATTTACCTTTATAGTTTTACCTTTATCTGGTAGGGCTGCTGTAGCAAATACTGTAGATTGGTGACTTAGAAGCAAAAGAAATTAATTTTTCATAGTTCTGGAAGAAGTTTAAGATAGGAAGTTCAAGACAAAGTCTAGTGAGACTTTGATGTCTGGTGAGAACCTGCTTTCTGGTTCATGGAGCACTCTCTTCTCACTGTACACTCACATGGTAGAAGGGAGGTAGCTCTCTGGGGTATTTTACATTCATGAACATTCCCTCCTCATAAGCTAATCACTTTCCAAAGGCCCGACATCCAAATACTATCATATTGGGAGTTAAGTTTAAACATAATGATTCTGAAAGACACAGACATCTAGTCTGTAGCAAGTTATCAAGATAATGCAAAACTAAAAAAAAATTGTATTAATTTATAAACATATGCTTATACCAGTCCTACTTAACATAATTAGAAGTGTGAATTCCTTGTAATACTTACTCTCCAGAATGATTTTAATCATCTTCTAGGAATATATTTAAGTCTAAGGAAATAATCAGCTTCTAAGGTGTTCATTACCCAAGAGTCAAGACTCAATGTTCCTACATTTAGGAAACATGGCAGAAGGCTGTACTTTAATAACGTTGCATTGAAATTTCCAGCAAATAGGGTTAGGGTTGGGGTTTTTTTTTAAGTTTTATTGTTATTAAGAGAAACCTTTATTTTTAAAAGAAATTAAGTGGACAACTAGCATGAGAAAGGATATTCATATATCTTAACATAATTTCTTAACATAATTTCTCAATTGTAGATACAATGATGGTTGCATACTTGAATGAAATAAACTAAAAAAATCAGTTTCACTGTTGCTATTTTAAAAATCCAGTCTTCATTAGTGCTTCTTTGAAAAAAAAATACACATTTTTCACTCAAAATATCATTGTTTGAGATGTTTCATTTTTTTATCTCAAATGTTTTCCACAAATATTAATCAATATTTTATTGTTTTCCTGTTCTCTTTTTCTTGAAGTTCATTCTGGTGGTTGTGGTTTGCTCACTAAGTTTTGTCTGACTCTTGCGATTCCATGGACTGTAGCCTGCTGGGCTCCTCTATCCATGGAATTCTCCAGGCAAGAATGCTGGAGTGGGTTGCCATCTCCTTCTCCAGGGGACCTTCCTGACCCAGGAATTGAACGCAGATCTTCTGCATTGCAAGCACATTCTTTACCAACTGATCTACGAGGGAAGCCTTTGAAGTTCACTATAAGTTTAAAAAAAAAATTGCATTAAAAATATACATATCTTTTTTTCGGTGTCTTATAGGTTAAAAAAATCTTTGTCACCAAATGCTGCTTCTAATTCTATGAAAAGTATTTAACAATCTGTATACACCATGATCCTCTTTCTGCCACCAACTGCACTGCACATTTGCCACAGCAGTTGACTCTTCATTTTCACCAATATTGCCCCATGCTTTGGGGGCCATTTTCAATCTGCTAAAATAAAATATCATATATTTTATGATGGTGACATTTTCACAGCAATTTTTTCTTCACTGTATAAGTTGTTACTCTGAGACCAATAAATATACATTAAAGTGAGTCTACTTTTCTCAGAAAACATCAAAAATGTCATTTAAATCCTAATTGCTTTATCTTATGAACAATGTCCTTGGTACTGAAGTTATTTGCATATTCTATCCTTCATTATTTACAAAGATATAAGGAAAATATCAAGTGATTATTTTGGTAAAGATTCTCTTTTAAGTGATTATATTTCATTAGTATAGATGTCATAATGTCTTGCTATTTACTCTACCCATGATATTAGAGAAAGCGCAACTACTCTAACCCTGAATTAGGATTTCCAAATCCTTAAATCTCAGTCCTGACTCCACAGTATGATTTTTAAATTCCAAAAACTATATGACCTCTTATAGTAGTCCTAAACTCCTACAATAACCTCCCAAGTAAATTTTGTAGAAACCTTATAATTTCTCATCTCTTTTTTAAAAGAAATTTTATTAATTTTTATTGCAGTGTAGTTGCTTTACAATATTGTGTTAGTTTCTACAGTAAAGTGAACCATCTATATATATATATAAATATACCCCATCATTTTTAGATTTCTGTCACATTTAGGTCAGCATAGCACATTGAGTGGTATTTCCTGAGCTATGCAGTAGGTTTTCATTAGATACCTATTTTAGACATAGCATCAATAATGTGTATATGTTAATCTCAATCTCCCATTCATCCCACCCACCCCCTACCCCACTGGTGTCCATACATTTTTCTCTATGTCTGTGTAATCTATTTGTTTTGTAAATAAGATTATCTATAACATTTTTCTAGATTCCACATATATGGAATAAATATATTTGTTTTTTCTCTTTCTGACTTATTTCACTCTGTATGACAGTCTCTAGGTCCATTCACATCTCTACAAATGACCAAATTTATTTACTTTTATGGTTGCATAATATTCAATTGTATATGTGTACACATTTTTTTGTCCATTCCTCTGTTGATGGGCATTTAGGTTGCTTCCATGTCCTGGCTATTATAAATAGTGCTGCTATGAACACTGGGGTGCATTTAGCTCTTTGAGTTACGATTTTATCTGGGTATATGTCCAGCAGTGGGATTGCTAGGTCATATGGAAATTCTATTTTTAGTTTTTTAAGGAGCCTCCATACAGTTCTTCATAGTGGCTATATCAATTTACATTCCCAACAACAGTGCAAAAGTGTTCCCTTTTCTCCATGCCCTCTCCAGCATTTATTGTTTGCAGATTTTTTTTTTTTTATGGTGGCCAATCTGACTGGTGTGAGGTGAGACCTCTTTGTAGTTCTGGTTTGCATTTCTCTAATAATTAGTGATGTTGAGGATGTTTTCTTGTGTTTGTTGGCCGTCTGTATGTCTTCTTTGGAGAAATGTCTATTTAGGTCTTCTGCTTATTTAACAACTCAAGATTTGAAAGAGAAACTAAGGAAACAATTCTATCTACCATTGCAAAAAAGAGAAGAAAATAGCTAAAAGTAGAAGGAGGCAATAGACCTATGTACAGAAACGTTTAAGATATTGATTAAAGAAATCAGAGATGATATAAACAAATGGAGAGGTATACTATGTAATTGGATTGGAATAATCAATATTGTGAAAATGACTGCACTACCTAAAGCAATCTAAAGATTAAATGCAACCCTTATCAAATTGCCAGTGGCATTGTTCAAAGAGCTAGAACAAAATACTTTACAATTAGTATGGAAACACAAAAGACCTCAAATAACAAAAGCAATCTTGAGAATGAAGAATAGAGCTGGAAGAATCAGGCTCCCTTACTTCAGACTCTACTACCAAGCTATAGTAATCAAGACAGTATGCTACTGGCACAAAAACAGAAATACAGTTTGATGGAACAGGATAGAAAGCCCAGAGATAAACTCATGCACCTATGGTCACCTAATCTATGACAAACGAGGCAAGAATATACAATGAAGAAAAGACAGTCTCTTCAATAAGTAGTGCTGAGGAAACTGGACAGTTTCGTATACAAGAATGAAATTAGAACATTCTCTAACACCATACACAAAAATCAATTCAAAATGAGTTAAAGACCTGAATGTAAAGCCAGACACTGTACAACTCTTAAAGAAAAACAGGCAAAATATTTTGACATAAATCACAGCAGGATCTTTTTTGACCCACCCCCTCCCAGAAAATAAAAACAAAAATTAACAAATGAGACATAATTAACTAAACTTTTTTGCATAGCAAAGGAAACCATAAAAGAAGCAAAAAAAAAAACAGCCCTCAGATTGGGAGAAAACATTTGCAAATGAAACAACTGACAAATAATTAATCTCTAAAATATGGAAACAACTCATACAGCTCAATATAAAAAAATTAAACAATCCAGTTATCTCCTTTCTTATATCTAAGCTGAAGAACATTCATTAATATCCCCAATGAATACAGACTTACACCTTTAAAAATACATAATTTTGAATATCTCTTCATTCACTATGAAGATCTTCTTACTTGTCTTTGGTAAATTTTCTGCTTCGTCTTCTAAAATATACTCTGAGAATACCTGGAAAGTGCTTTACATTTTACTAACTGAATATTCTATAGTCATAGTCAATTTTTTAATAAATAAACTTGACAGCACTTTTAGAACAAAATTGGAAACAATGGCATTGAACCTTTTCATCTTCATTTGCCTCCTGCTAATTCCAATTTATAGGTGAATGTATCCATACATACTCCATAATAAGTTGTGTTCTTTCACTCTCATAAACAATTCATTAACTTCTTTTCCTTCTTTCTTTGTTTATTGGGTGATTACTACTTCTCAGACATTGGGGAAATCGCTGGAGACATATCTGAGAACAAAGCAATTATGTCCATCAGAGAACTTCAGTGTTTTTGAACAAATAAACAATAGAGAATTCAATACACTGTAGTGAGTACTTTGAGAAAGGAATTGTAGTACCATGAGAAGCTCTAAGAAGAAATTTCAACTAGATTTAAGTGTCAGGGAAGGCTGCCTTGAGGAGATGACATGAAAGTATGAGTTTATAGAAAGGAGAGGAGTTAGGAAACTGATTTGCAAGGTGTTGATGCATATTCAAAGAGTAAGAGCATGCATAAAGCAGAGCAGAATGAAGCCTAGTGTGACTGGAATGTATGAGGGTGAAGAGAAATGAGACCTGAGAGACAAGTAGTAGCCGACTTTAAAGGGCAGCAGAGGCCATATTAATATTTAGGCTAAAGAAAGATGTTCTTTTGATGACTCAGCATGGAATTTGGATTGATGATGAATAAGGCTAAAATCAAGGGGATCAGTAATGAAGCTAATACGGATAGTCCAGGAAAGGTAAGATAGTGGTACTGAGGTAATGGCCATGAGTATGAAAAGATAGAGGAGATGTATAAGAGGGAGAAGCTATCAGACTTTTAGTGTGTGGGATTATGTGTGAAGGAAGAAATCAAGGAAGACATTAATGCTGAAGCTTTTGCTTTTGCTTTTAAATAACAAATGTGTGTTAGTGCGATTTATTGAAATAAAGAAGTAAACCTGAGGCAAAAGCAATACATTCCTTCTATGGTGTTTTGAAGATTAGATTACTATAGGATATACAGTTGAAGCCAACCAGAGGCAGTGGGTTACAGAAGTCTGGAGCTCACAAGAGTAGTAGAGCAGAATCCAATTGCTAGAGATAGAGAAATAAATTGTAATGAAAGCAAATAGACCATAAATGTAAACATCTCTTCATGGCATTAATACTGTTTACAATGAATCTTTTGATTAAGTAAACCACAAAAATACCTGCATATTAATTGGAACTTTGAAAAATATTTATATTTTGGCCTTATCACAGATTAAAAAGAACAGAATTTGGGGATTTGAGGGTTTCAGAATCCAGAGATTGGCATGTTATAACAGCTTTCTAAGAATTCTAACATGAAGAAAGAACTAAAATCTACAGATTGTAGAGTTTATCTACTGATTATCACTTTATGGTATATTTATAATTCTCAAAATTTCATTGCCTGTTAAAAGGACCAGCCGACATAGACTTTATGACCAAATAATATGTGATTTAGAAATACATGATTTCCCTGGTGACTCAGACAGTAAAGAATCTGCCTTCAGTGTTGAAGACCGGTCCAATCCTTGCACTGGGAAGGTCCCCTGAAAAAAAGAATGGCTGCCCACTCTAGTATTCTTGCCTGGAGACTTCCACGACAGAGGAGCCTGGAGGGATACACTCCATGGGGTGAGAGTCAGACACGACAAAAACCTTCTTCTTTTGCAACTTGTAGTTTTAAGCATTGGCAATATTAATTACTTATCTTTACCATATACTTACCTTTACAAAATATGTTATTTCATATATACATTCATCTTGGAATTAGAAAGCCATAAGACAGTAATTAATATATATTTAGTACCTAGCACTCCCACATTCTTATGAAGAGTTTTATGTAAATTGTCATACAGTAATAAAAAAAAAATTAAAACCTGTAACTACTCAGTATGGTAGCTCAGTGGTAGAGAATCCACCTGCAATGCAGGAGATGCAGGAGACATGGGTTTGATCCCTGGATGGGGAAGATCCCCTGGAGGAGGAAATGGCAACCCACTCCAGTATTCTTGCCTGGGAAATTCCATGGACAGAGGAGCCTGTCAGGTTACAGTCTATAGTGTCACAAAGAGTCAAACACGACTGAGCACAGAACAGAGTAGAATTGATGAAATAAAAAGACCTCTTGATACTAGAAGTTGCTTACTTGCCCAAGGTTCTATTATAAATGCATTAACAGGTAAATTGAGTGTTCATAAAAGCTCGGGTTAAGACTATTGAGCATATAATTTTTGTAATACAAATTTATGAATTTTCTCTTTTCTGGCTGAAACTCTCTGAGAATGTCTTCAAGCAAAGAAGAATTAGCACAGAGATTAAAGCATTAGAAATATGTATTCTTTTGTCTGGTCTCCTCAAGGGGAAAAACACCAATTATCTCTAAATCTTAATACTCTCATCTGACTCTTACTTGAATGCCTTTAGAACTTGTTTAACATAACAGCTATTTTTGCTCCCAAATTAATCAAATATAACTAAACATATGAAACATACAGTATATGTGCATCATGCTAGTGAATGCAGCAGGAAACAGAAAACAACTTTTCTTCTTTTACATTTTTCCTTCTTGTTTGATCATCATTCTGAAATAATATTTTGCATTTTATTACATTTTCATTTACATTTGAATATTCATTACAAATGAATATGTACATTTTCATTTATCTTCTCCTGCATTGTGCTTTACCTTATTTTTCATTCTTTCTTATATACAATAAAAAAAATAAAATTCCAGCCACAATATTAAGGAAAAAAAATGAGTTGCTTAACACAGCTATGAGAATCAGACTCAGTTCTAGGGAAAACTAAGTGGTAACAAGTCAGTGGATAGTGAAATGCTACATGAAGCTTGATTTGCTAGCCTTGTAATAGAAGAGAGAAAGAAAAGAGGCTTTAGTTGAAAGGGTGCCTTTTGCCAGAGCTGGGACATTAGGTTTAAATTCTGGGCATAGATAAACAGAGGAGGCAGGTTAGCACAGTGTAAGGAAGGTGAGTGGAAGCCTATACTGCATACCCTCTTCAGGAACTTATCCTGAAGTCTAGAAAATAAATATAATCTGAGATTTGCACATGTAAACAAGAAACAGAGTATTTGAAGAACCAAAGCCATCCTGATCTTGAAATAATGAAACAAGCCTGTAAAGTGTACATTTGAATATAAGAATCAATAGTGTCAATAAATTACTTATGGAAAAATGACTCATGATATTTTTTCCTAAATTTGATTCAAAATGTTGAGAATTATTGATGATTTCTGGCCACTTAGAAGCTACTGAATACTGATTTACTAAAAGAATGTCAGTTAAAAATCAGGCCATCTAGAATTATCTGATACACCTTAATAATTTTGGATAAAATCTATTCCACAATTTTGGGGTCAGAAGAAAATTTGTCATTTAACATGAAAAAAAGCCAATACCATCAGAACAGTGGCAAAATATTATTATATCCTTTCAATACCAGGAGAACATATTTACCAAAAATGTATTTTATTTTTCATAATAATGAATGTACTGTTGGGAGGAAGCTATCTTTCACTAGTGGAATATGAGCAGAACTGAAGCATGAAATTTTCTGATTTTTAAAGTACAGTATGTCTTCACTACTTTTTCCCTCATTTGATGTTGACTGTGGGGATTATAAGACCATAGAGAATATGATGAAATCAATCTGCATTCATGAAGCTTCATGCAGAGGAAAGTAGCCAAGAGAAACTGCACTGAAACATTGTCTAAGTTAGAAATTTCTATTGTGTTAAGTCATCTAAAATTTAAAGTTTGTTAAAGATACTCTAAAAATAGCATAACCAAAATTTTTCCAATAATAAGCTACCAGTTACAAAATTGTTAGAAGGTATTATACCCTGTTCTAGTAAATACAGAAGTTTTTGAAATGTGAATATTCTCCTAGAAAGTGTGATATGTGGGGAGTTTCTAGATTCTCCAGAATGTTTGTGTTCTTATTCCACAAATCTCAGAAACAACTTTTCATAAACCAAATAACTTATTCTGATTTAGATTTTCTTGCACTTTTTTTAATGTCATGTCACTCCTATGTTGATGTCACTTACCAAGTTTGATATCTGGGGTTTAATTGTTTGTTTTTTGTTTTTGTTTTGTCCTCGATCTCCTTTCCATTAGCTCTCAAATAGCTTCCTCGTTAATGGATTGAAATAGGTAAAGGAATATGTTATCTATGAAGTTTTATGATCCTGGGCCTGATGGAAAGTTTATCAGAGAAGGTCCTGAAATTTATCCTAAGACAACAATTACAGCACATGTATCTTTGTGGAAATGTAGATTCAGAGGACAGCAAGGAAGGAACATTTTATTCTTATTTCCATGTGAGCCTAAATCTCAAAGGTGAATGAACTGAATTGGAATCCATAGATACAAAAACTCTTATGCTGAGAAAGTAGGCCTGAGATTTTTACTCTAATAGATCTAATGGATTCCTCAGTTCTCTTTTCCTTTAAATTTGATCTATAAAACTCACTGTTTTAATGGCAAGAAAAAGTCTAAGGAAAAAAGAAAAGTGCATATTTTCCCTAATGTTTAACACAGAGTTGATCTAAATTATCTCTCACAGATCTTAGGAAAGAAGTATATCCTAAAAAGCAGGGGCCGAGGGTCTCATTCCCTTTGAATATCCCATATTCCAGCTAGGACAGAGAGAATGACAATGAACCAAGAAGCCTGAGTATGTTAGAACTGTACTAGATCTTAAAAGCTCTTCATCTAGAATTGGAATATAATCAATATCCTTGACCATGATCCTAGAAATGTGTTATTAACATTTCTACATTTGAGTGGAGATATCAGGAAATAAAATGACCAGGGTTCAAGCCTTGAGCTCTTCATAGAAGTCAACCAATAATAATAATAATAAAAGAATAGCATAAGTATTACTATTGTCATTATGAAGATGACGATCAATAGCATTATATATATACCTTTTGTGTTCTCTTTATATACTAGACACTGTGCTTAAGGTTACAAGTAAATTATTTCCAGTGAACCACATGTGCAAATTGAGGCCAGATGTATTCTATACTCAATGTCTAAAATATATGAAATCTATTATTTAGAAGGTATATCATGCCTTACATTTCTTCCAGGTTTATTCTTAAATAAGTAGAATGCCAGAAGTCTTAACGCAAAATATGTGAGAATATTACCTTCTGTATAAGTATTTCATTTTCATACATAAACATGAATAAATTTGCATAAACACTATCACATATATATTTTAAATTTAAGTAAGCTTATTTAATAATTTATCCTATTATGAAATAATAATTATAATTAAATGATCTACTTGAATTCCATGTTAAAACAAAGTGAAATAAATTAATAAATGAGCATCTAGAATATCTAAAGACAAATGAAAAGCTGAGGAAAATAAGTTAAATATTTTTATAATGTCATAAACACATGAAAAGTCATCAGATCTCCATATTCATAGTCTAATATTACTCTGACCATACACACATAAATAAAAATCAGATATATTACTTGACCCCATAATTCAATGAAGACAAGTGGGAGATGAGTCCTCTGTTACCTGAGTGATTTATTGCAACTAAATTTGATTTTTATAATACCAAGAGGATAGTTTTAGGAATATTTGCTTTTATAAAGCAAAGTATAATACTTTTTCACTAATATATTTAGTAAGTAAATTTAATTTGTGTTTTTTCTGTTTTTAACTTTCAAAAAGACTTGGAAATGTCTTCACTTCAGAATGTTCATGTCATCACTGATAGAAGACAGTTATGTGAATATTCCTAAAATACTTGAATAGATCAAATGATAGTCTTTATCAGAAATAACCCTATGATACTCCTAGACGATTAATATACTTGGAGTCCAAGGGGTAATAAAAAGATTTATACACTGTTCCTCTGTATTTGCTTTTTATTCTTAGCTGACTTAGTTTAATATGGGCAGTAAAATTTCCCTCACCCTCATCTTTGGTCAGCATGTCTTTTTCACTCCTACAATTGGCTTTATCTTTTTGTCCCACTATCCATTTTATTCTATTTCATACTGTCACTCCTTCAATCTCAAGTTTTGGCTCAACCTCTTGACTCACACAAATTGTAAACCCTTGACCCATTTCATCATGATAGTACATTCTTAAGTCTAGGCATACATCTAGGACAAAATGATATTTCCGTTGTCAACGGTTCGTGTTCCCGGGTAGCTCCCCTGTAAAGAATCCGCCTGCAATGCAGGAGATCCCGCTTGGATTCCTGGATGGGGAAGATCAGCTGGAGAAGGGATAGGCTACCCACTCCAGTATTTTGAGGCTTCTCTGGTGGCTTAGCTGATAAAGAATCCACCTGCAATGTGGGAGACCTGGGTTCAATCCCTGAATTGGAATGATCCCCTGAAGGAAGGCATAGGAACTCACTCCAGTATTCTTGCCTGAAGAATCCCCATGGACAGAGGAGCCTGTTTGGCTAAAGTCCATGGGATCCCGAAAAGTCGGACATGACTTTCACTTTTCAAGTGACTTAATTTTAATGCATTATTTTGCTGCTCAAAGATGTAATTCCTACCTGGAGTGAGGACGGAATGGGGACAATGAGAATGAATAGAGTACAGAAATGTTATTCATTACCTTCCTTGTTAAAAAAATATTTAGGTTGATTCCAAGTTTCCTTGAATATAATTTCTTAGATGGTAATGTATTCTCTTTACTATTAGCATAATAGAAATGTGTTTTCCTCGTTGGGTCTGTGCACAAACAATTTTATCAAATAAGAATGTCAAAGGTGTGCTTAAACAAATATTGATGCCAACAGATCCCCCAAGCCTTCTTCACAGACACAGAAATTTCTAAAGAGACTAGCTTTGCTGTAAAGAAAAACAATTGCAACCTAAATCTTCGCTGCTCCTTTGCCTTCCCTAAGCATTTCTTTTCTGGAATCCTTTGTGTTATAGGTTGGATTAATGAAATTAGAAGACTAAAATTGTAATACTCACTTTAAAAAATAAAAAGAACATGAAACGAAAATAAGACATTTTATAAAAAGAGATAGATGAAATCTAATAATTTAAAACATTTTTTATTGTCCTATTAATTTTTTCAAATATAATATAAAAAGACTAATGCCTTTCAAAAAGAACTTTCCATAATAGCCTTCCTGCTTGCATATAACTAAAATCAAGCAGAACAGCTTTTAAGCTCCTTGAGCAATTTGTTTAAACATAAAGGAAAATATTAGAGAGAAATTCTATGTCACTCAAAATATAGTATCTAATTTTATTCAGTGAGGCTCATTAGAACCTAACTTACTAATTCCTAAATTCAAACACACCGTGTGTCAAATCACATCTCCCAAAATGTAACTACAAACAATAAAAAGCAATTATGAAGAAGCTTTTTCTAATGAAATTATATGATCCATAATTAGGAAAAGTGTTCTAAAACTATCACCATAATTTGAGATACACTTTTAATAATAATTTATATTCTTTTGTCTCTGAAATTAAGAAATTTAATAATTTCACCCCAGTTTCTAAAATATAATCAGTATGGCTCTTTGCCAAATACATAACTTTGCCAGGCACTTAGGGTTAAATGAAGCATTTTTAATTTGTCTAAAACATCAAGACTAACCTTTGTACTCTCTCTGGACTTGCCAATTAGATGGAATTAGAACTGAGGAATGTCAGGGGAAAAAAATAAAATCTGTTGAAATGAACTGAAGAAATGCAGCCAGCAGAAATTTTCTTTACCAGAAATTATTTTTTAAAAACACAAAGTGGGATGAAAGCTTATTTTTGAGTATTTTTTAAATTTATAGTGAAAACAGAAGAATCTTAATGAAGCAGAGCCAATTAAAAGCCCTCAAATGTTAAACAAAATCAACATTCCTTCATTGCTTACAAGTGATACTTTGATTCAGTGACTTACTCAAGTGGCATTAGAGTTTTAGGTATTTCTTAAAATATGCAGTGATTTGGTAAAAATCAGTTATAGCCACCAATTATCTTACATAGTACTTTCATTAAAATATGAGAATTATTTGATGCATAAGCAAAATAAAGTTAAAAAAAATGAAAATTCAGAATGACCAGCACTCTGGTTCTTTGCCATGTTTTCCATCATAGCCATACAGGGACAGTTGTTATCAAAAAGTTTTAATCAGTATCATCTTTCACTAGAATGTCCCTAGAGTGCTCTATTTTCCTTTAATGTAGAATCTTGCTTTGAAACTGAAGTCCTGATGCAAAGTGATCATTTGGTAAATCAACAGATTAATGTTGTTGGCATCTCAGCCACTAACATGAAGATGCTATTTCTCAGCATAGCAGTACCTGTATAGGGCAGATTATTACCAATATACTTTAAATTTCTACTTTTATTATTCAAATGAAGTCTCAAAGGGAAATGTAAATTTGGAGTGAAGGGTTAAATTTTTCAACAACTTTCCCTGGAATGTCACAGCTGTCTCTAAAGATGGTTTTATATTTCTAGGTACACTAACAAATACTCAGCAGGAACAATTCATTGATTCTGACACTAATGCTGCGCTCAGAAATTTCTCCTTCTTTATTTATTTAAATCATCAATTTCTGATCCAGTCAACACCTTGTAACTGAAGAGCGACTTATCTGGCAGCTTTCAATCAATATAATAGCTACAGCTAGTACATCAATGGGTCAAATTCTGCATATTCTTATTTCAAACTAAATCTTAGAAAGAATGCAATTATTAATACCTGAAGCTAATTTTATTAATAAGTTCTAAAAAATTAATATGCACTCCTCTCCTTTTATAGACCTCAGTTCTATTTATCATCCTGTAATTACTGTGAGTGAGTGATAGTTGCACAGTCATGCCTGACTCTTTGCAACCCCACGGACTGAGCCTGCCAGGTTCCTCTGTCCATGGAATTCTCCAGGCAAGATTACTAGAGTGGGTTGCCATTTCCTTCTCCAGTAATTACTGTAGGCAGTTAAATATGCAAAATTTGATTCTACTAGAAACATGATCAAATCTTTGGGAAAGTAGCTATTGATAGAAAACTGTGAGCATAAAAAGAATGCCTGTATTTGGATACAGGAAAACATTTTTAATATGTAGTAATTAGCGAGTATACAACAGTAGAATGGGATAGCATACAATTCTATTGCTTGAGGAAGAGTATCTTTCTCATTGAACTCATATTATTACTTTGATATTAAATTTAAATGCAATGAATTGAAGTTATTTCATAGATTTTTAAAGTGTACTATTTAGATGCATTTACTGTCATTTGTCATAAACTGACTTACTGTGGTGTTCAGTGTTACTTATTGACTAAAGCTTGTAACCACAAAATTAGGATTTGAGGAAATGAATAAAATGCAGGTATCTCAAATTACTTTAAAAAAAAAAGTATTTACTTATTTTTACCTGTGTTGAATCTGCAGGTTTTTCTCTAGTTGTGGTGCGGTGGCTTCTCATTGTGGTGGCTTCTCTTCTTGCAGCTCCCAGGCTGTGGAACACAGGCTCAGTAGTTGTGGTGCGTGGCTTAGTTGCCCTGTGGCATGTGGGATATTCCTGGACCGAGAATCAAACTCATGTCTCCTGCATTGGCAGGGAGATTCTTTTTACCATTGAGCCACCAGGAAAGTCCTCAAATTACTATTCTATGTGAACTTCAAATTACTACTCTGTGTGAATATAATGTGTAAAATTCTATCATGTGAAATTAATTTTTTTATTGTTTTTGCCATACAATGTCATGATATCACCATGGGTTTACATATGCTCCCCCTCCAGAATCACCCTCCCTCCTCCCTCCCCCCTGGGAAATCTCGCTGCACCAGCCCCGAGCATCAATCCTGGGCTGGCGATTGATTAGACATATAATAATTAACTTGTTTCAATGCCCTTCTCCCATATCATCCCACCCTTACCCTCATCCACAGAGTCCACGAGTCTATTCTATACATCTGTGCTCCTTTTGCTGTCTCGCATGTTGGGTTCTCATTACCGTCTTTCTAAATTCCATATATATGTGTTAATATACTGTATTGTTGTTTTTGCTTCTGGCTTACTTCACTCTGGATAATGGGCTCCAGTTTCGTTCATCTGAGTAGAATTGCTTCAAATGAACTCAGCATTGAAATTAATTTTTAAGGCAAACATTTTTCTGTCTTATGTATGTGTGTATGCATATGCATATATTTATATGTACAGAGAGATCATATATGTGTGGTGTGTGTATATCCCCTGGGATTCAAAAGTAGAAGGTTCCTATGAAAACTTTTAAGCCAAAATGATTTAAAGTGAGGAATCAGTTTTCCTTTTCATAGAAGTGAAAATCTTTTCTCAGATTTGTTTTGGCTAGTGAAAATAGATACTAACGTTGGTCTTCTGTAAAAGCAAAATGGCATAAAGCAAGCTTTCTAAACGAAAGAGATGTCTGTATAGTATGTGTACGTGTATTTATTTTCCTCAAAAGGCAAACACTCTAGAGGATTAATGCAGAATGTCACCAACACATTGGTATGAACTCACTTATTTCCTCTACCATCACTACTCTTAGAAATAACCTAACAGGCTTCCTTTCTGATTTGGAATATGACTTTACAAGAATGATAAAACCAAAAAAGCAAAGTTGTTGGAATTTTAAAAAGTTTCATCTCTACCACATCTTCTTTATCCATTCCTCTGTGGATGGACATTTAAGTTGCCTTCATGTCTTAGCTATTGTAAATAGTGCTGCAATGAATATTGGGGTGCATGTATCTTTTTGAATTATGGTTTTTCTGGGTATATGCCCCGGAGTGGGATGGCTTGGTCATATGGTAGTTCTATTGTTAGTTTTTTAGGGAACTTCTGTGTTGTTCTCCATAGTGGCTGTATCAATTTATATTTCTATCAACAGTGTATGAGGATTCCCTTTTCTCCACACACTCTCCAGAATTTAAGAGGAATGGATAAAGAAGACATGGTGTGTGTTTATACACACAGACACACACACACACACACACACACACACACACACACACACACAATGGAATATTACTAAGCTATAAAAAGGAATGAAATTAGGTCATTTATAGAGATGTGGATGGACTTAGAGATTGTCGTACAGAGTGAAATGTCAGAAGACAAATATTATATATGAATGCATGTACCTGGAATCTAGAAAAACGGAATCTGGGTCCCAAACCTCTGAGCCACACATTGGTTACTGGTCTGTGATTTGTTAAGAATTGGGCTGCATTGCAGGAAGTGAGCAGCTGGTGAGCGAGAGAAGCTTCCTTTGTGCTTACAGCTACTCCCTGTTGCCTGCATTACCACCTTAGCCCTGCCTCCTGTCAGATCAGTGATGGCATGATAAATGTAATGTACTTGAATCATCCCCAAACCATCCTCACTCTGTCTGTGAAAAAATTGTTTTTCACAGTTCATTCACTGGTTCCAAAAAGGTCGGGGACAGCTGATGTAGATGATCTTCTTTGCAAAACAGAAATAGAGACACAGATGTAAAGAACAAATGGGGGTAGTGGGAAGGGGAGATGGGAAGGGGAGATGGGAGGAATTAGGAGGTTGGGATTGACAAGTATATGCTATTGATATGGTAAATAGATGACTAATGAGGACATACTGTATACCACAAGAAATGCTACTTACTGCACTGTGGTGACCTGAATAGAAAGGCAACCCAAAAGAAATGTGATATGTGTATATGTATGGATGATTTATTTTGCTGTACAGTAGAAACTAACACAACATTGTACTGGCACAAAGACAGAAATATGGATCAATGGGACAAAACAGAAAGCCCAGAGATAAATCCATGCACCTATGGACACCTTATCTTTGACAAAGGAGGTAAGAATATACAATTGAGAAAAGACTATGTCTTTAACAAGTGGTGCTGGGAAAACTGGTCAACCACTTGTAAAAGAATGAAACTAGAACACTTTCTAACACTATACACAAAAATAAACTCAAAATGGATTACAGATCTAAATGTAAAGCCAGAAACTATAAAACTCCTAGAGGAAAACAGACAAAACACTCTCTGACATAAACCGCAGCGGGGTCCTCTATGACCCACCTCCCAGAATATTGTCACTAAAAGCAAAAATAAACAAATGGGACTTAATTAAATTTAAGAGCTTCTGCGCAACAAAGGAAACTATAAGCAAGGTGAAAAGACGGCCTTCAAAATGGGAGAATATAATAGCAAATGAAGCAATGGACAAACAATTAATCTCAAAAATGTACAAGCAATTCCTGCAGCTCATTCCAGAAAAATAAACGACCCAAGAACCTCAAAAAGTGGGCCCAAGAACTAAACAGACATTTCTCCAAAGAAGACATACAGATGGCTAACAAACACATGAAAAGATGCTCAACATCACTCATTATCAGAGAAATGCAAATCAAAACCACAATGAGGTACCATTTCACGCCAGTCAGAATGACTGCTATCCAAAAGTCTATAAGCAATAAATGCTGGAGAGGATGTGGAGAAAAGGGAACCCTCTTACACTGTTGGTGGGAATGCAAACTAGTACAGCCACTATGGAGAACAGTGTGGAATTTCCTTAAAAACCTGGAAATAGAATTGCCATATGACCCAGCAGTCCCACTGCTTGGCATAACACCGAGGAAACCAGAATTGAAAGAGATATGTATACCCCAATGTTCATCACAGCGCTGTTTATAATAGCCAGGACATGGAAGAAACCCAGATGTCCATCAGCAGATGAATGGATAAGAAAGCTGTGGTACATATACACAATGGAATATTACTCAGCCATTAAAAAGATTACATTTGAATCAGTTTTAATGAGGCGGATGAAACTGGAGCCTATTATCCAGAGTGAAGTAAGCCAGAAAGAAAAACACCAATACAGTATACTAATGCATATGTATGGAATTTAGAAAGATGGTAAGGATAACCCTGTATGAGAGACAGCAAAAAAGACAGAGATGTATAGATCAGCCTTCTAGACTCTGTGGGAGAGGGCGGGGGTGGGATGATATGGGAGAATGGCATGGAAACATGTAAATTATCATATGTGAAATGAATCGCCAGTCCAGGTTCAATACATGATACAGGGTGCTCAGGGCTGGTGCACTGTGATGACCCAGAGGGATGGGATGGGGAAGGAGGTGGGAGAGGGGTTCTGGATGGGGAACACATGTATACCCATGGTGGATTCATGTCAATGTATGGCAAAACCAATACAATATTGTAAAGTAAAATAAATAAATAAATAAATATAATTTAAAAAAAAAAAAAAAACCTTCATCTACTTTAAAACTTACCAGTGGCTAATTCTGGGTATATCTTTCTGAGGTCGATTTTAAAGGTTTATCAGAAAGTATAGGTCTTCCCTGGTGGCTCAGTCAGTAAAGAGACTGCCTGCAAAGCAGTCACTGGGTTGGGAAGATCCCCTGGAGAAGGAAATGGCAACCCACTCCAGTATTCTTGCCTGGAGAATTCCAAGGACAGAGGAGCCTGGTGGACTACAGTCCATCGGGTCACAAAGAGTTGAACACAACTGAATAACTAACACTTTCACTTTCAGAAAGTGATCGACTTCTTAGACTTGGTAATGTCCTTTGATATTATTCTAGAAAATGTCCTTTTTATTTAAAAATGAAACAAATGAAGTTCAGAGTTCATCCTGAATACAAAAGAAGGATGTGCTTCTACTTCCTTTTAGGATTTTCCTTGCACCTACTACTTCCACTCACATTCCTTTGTCACAATTTAGCACAGTGATCATAGCTACCTATGATAAAGGCAGGGGAATATCTTTCTTATGAGTCCAGATATAAATTGGAGATTTTATTACTAAGGGAAAAAGTGAATAATGGTTATCAGTGGGGGACAACAACTCTCATCAGTTTGTGCTTTGATCACCTGACAATGGTGAGAGTCCTCATATATTAACATATTTGTTCCCTCCCTGAAGAGAGTATTATCAAGGTTTCAATTAATTCATGTTTTCAGCTCAAAGCCCAACCACTTGGGATGTGGTCACATTTGGATGTAATGGCCATGGTTCAAGATATGCATTTCTGTGTCTGTTAATACACAGTATGAAAGATGAGCAGGATAAACACAGTAAAATTCACTTTAACAAGGGGAAATAAGGGATAACACAATAGTCACTGTGACTATTTTGACTAATTCCCAGGTTAGACGAAACTGGAGTCCAAATACCTTGTGGAGATACACTTCTGCCTCTTTAGTCTATTCTTTCATTTACCAACCTCTCTGCCCTGCTATCCTTCTTTCTCTCAGCCTGATGAAAACCACTTTGATATTGAAATCATTTGTTGGAGTTTTCAAGGTGTTAATTAAAATCTGCCATTTAATGTTTCTATATCACTGGAAAACTAGAATGAGAGTAAGGTAGATATCAAAGGATCAGCTTTATGTATAGTAAATATAGGCTACTGAAAGTGCTGAAACCTAGACTGAGGTGTAAATAGGTTTTGGTTTTGTTTTTTCCTTTCGGCCTTTAAATCAAGCCCTTAGCCAGTCAATTGTATTTTGTCCATCCAACCCAGAGAGTTATGACGGACTGTCTTGATCAATAAGATAGCTGGCAGGCATTAGGAAAGGGGGAAGTAAAAAGAGAGAGAGAGTAAGAGATTGAGAAAAAGAGAGAACATTAAGAATACATGCAGGAAAACTATAGGCACATCAGGGACGCTTTTCCCATACTCATGAATCAAAAATGGTATTGCCAAGGAAAAAATCAAAGAGAGCATTATGACTAAAAATCAGAGGAAAAATTTATGGAGAGAATAAGGAGATGGTTTTCCACTATGCTCTGCTTTTATCATCTCATTACAGAAGATGAGTTTAACATAATGTTGAGAGCCATAAGTATTATTGCTTATATTTATTAGTGTATGCTTCTAAAAATGTCAAGAATGCAAATAATCACCTCTGTTTAATAGCTTCCATACTTATTTGATAGATATAGGAGCTACCACATTAACATGGGCTTTATAGTTGATAAAGAAGTTTAATGTTTTTATTTAATTTTTATTTCCATAGGATCTATTATATCTCTCTTTCTCATTGATTTTGTACCATAATCCTATAAATTTTTCTTATGGAGATAAGATACTGATATAAAATAAATGTGGGCAAGTTCTTCAAACAAAAGTCTAACACCTCAAAAATCAAACAGAGTCCTTGAGTTTTAAGCAGTACTGACAGAAGTGATGTAAATATCAGTATGGCTGGAGTGAAAAGTTTCCTTTTTGATAATAGAAATGATGTGACTTCCACTAAGATAATTATAAAAAACAATAATTATAATTTATTTTTAAATATCACCTTATAGTTTATCTAACACTTTCAGTATTAAACAGTTAAATATTTATCATAGCACCTCTTAGGCAGCTTGATGACATTGGTTATTATTGTACAGCTTAGGAGACTAAGGACAGAAAGGACACATGACTTAATCCAGTGAGGAAACCAAGCAAGACTTCTAAATCTGTCTATCTGATTCCACATTCCTTGCTTTCTCAACTCCAGCATACTGAAGTCACTAATGGAATAGTACTCCATATGTCACACAACATGCCTAAGATTGTCCAACTATCTTAAAGAAAACATCTCAGAGAAATCAGTGACCAAGAGAGAGTTGCAAAAAGCAGATGGTGTCATCAGCACACTTCTGGTGTGGCATCTGCCATTTACTTCTGTCTCTAGATTGGATTGTACTTACATCAAAAGAGCCAATATGTGCAAAAATAAAGAAATAATAACAAAATAAGAATAAAACTTTGATCACAGACACATTGCTAATTACAGAAATGTTGAAGAATATTAAGCACACTGTGTGTGGGTGAATGTGTGTGTGTGTGCCTGAGCATCAGCAGAAGCTTACCAAATGTTCAATGTATGCTATTAAGCTTGGAAACCCAGAGGCCAAAAGAGCCCCAAGAGATTCACCTAAAAATCACAGTGATGGAATTGCAATGGTAACTTCCCACCTAATTACAGATCATGCTCAAGGTAAAATCCCATTAAGACAAGTTTTATGAATGTGTTGTGATTGGCTGTTAAGAAATATACCACTATGACACAGAGTCTGAAGTTGAAACAGCACTTATCTGCAATCTTTGTGCAAAGGGATAATTAATTAAAAACAAACAAAAAAACAACAAACACCAAAAATCCTACAAGTAAAGGTAGTTCTCCAACTTCAACTGGATTTCATTCTAAAACAATTTGATATATCATATTAAAAAAATAAATAAAAGCAACTGCAATTGTAATTGTTTTATTTTTAGAGCTCTGCTACTAAGAAGATTGACCTTTTTGTTTCTGTTCCTTATGTATGAACAAGCTCGAAAGATCGGATATGTGGGGTTCATTTGATATTCATTTTGAAGAAGTGTGTTATGTTAGATCACTGATGCTACAGAATGTGACTGGAGTCCTGTTCTACACTAGATCCATGAAGGATTTGCATGAAGGGAATGCTGGGCAAATGTTCAATTGTTGTTCAGTTTGTTATACATGAAGAGTTCTGTTTTACCCCCACAGAGTGCACCTTTTTGAATTATGCAGGACTAGTTTAAGACCTTACTTGGCATGTTCAACTTAAAGTAGAGACTAGAAGCATGTCTACTCTTCTCACTATTCCTGAAGTCTGTACTAGAACATTTAACTTTCTCACCCTACTAGCAAAGGAAGTTTCAACAGAAAATCCAAGATAGAAAAAACTAAGAACTAGAGCAGAGTCAGCTTAAAATTCTCGGTTTATACTTCTTTCACCTGAACCCAGCACTGCTGAGGTGACAAATATTTTCTGTAAATGTCCAGATAATAAATGTAAATAAAGATTTGTGGGCTATAAAACACTGTTGCAACCATTAACTTTGCTGTGGTAGCTTGAAAGCAGACAGGTGATTCAAAAACCAATCAGCACAGCCAGACATGATATGGAACAGGATGAATGTGGTCTGTGGGCCCTGTGTTGATAATCATTTAGATCTTAGTGAACTGACTCTCCTAGTATGAGGGTCCCCCAGGCCATCTCAGTGAAGGAACTACAAGAAAGGCAAAGGAGAGATGATAAACAAATAAGAGCAATCCACGAAGGAAAAACAAAGCAAAGCACAACCTCTTTCTTCCTTTCACTAGTACGTGTGACTTTTAACTCTATGGCCTAATGTGTTTTTATTTCTTTGAAGCATTCATAGCTTGAGCTTGAAGAAGAAGATGAACTAGTAAACTTCAGCTTTTGGTTAAAATGTTCAGTCAAGAGTATCCTAAGGATGTGTTTTCTTCAGTGGAAATCTAAAACTATAATTTGATCAGCTGCCCACTTTCACAATGTTATTGTCAGTAAAACCATATTACACTCCCTCTAAAAGTAAGAGCATACTACATTACATAAAACTTTCTAAAGTTTATGTGAAATTAAATACAGTAACATAGAACCAAACCCAGAAAACTGATTTAACACAATTTTGTATTAGAGATGGCTACACCACATTCTTGCTTTTTGATAGTCCCTAATTAATTTTTTCATGGTGTTAAGTTAAAAGGTAAAATTATTAGGAATTAAGAAGCAACCTTTATAAGTATTTTTATTCCTTGAACTGATTAAAAGTCTTTCAGTTAGTTTGAAAAAATTGAAAAACCATCTGTATTTTGGGCTATAGTTACCTCTTCCTATTCACCTAAAGATAAAGTAAGTTGGCTTCCTTGAATGCCCATTTCACCAGTCCTAGCAGCTTCATTCTATGCACTGAAATTATTTAAACCATGACAGTCTTTAAAATTCATGAACCCGTATTTGTCCTCAATGTTCCAGCCTTTGATCTTTCACCACTGATTGTTCTCTATCATCAAAAATCCTCAAAGCTCCTGCAGGAGTAGTGGTCAAACCCACAGGCACACTGCCGAATTTGATCTTGAAACCACAAAATTAAAAGTCTTTACATCTCAGCCTCTCATCCAGCACTTGTTTAAACACATTCATAACACTTTGGGATGGCTTTTGCTGTTACTCAATAAATTATACATTAACCACTTTTAATGTTTTAAATGAGAGAACTGACAGTCAAAATAGAGAATTCCAATTAACACTGAATTTTTATTTTATCAATATTTAAAGGATTTTAAGCATCAGATATGAGGTGTGATTCTAAAGTGCGACTTTTGTCACAAACTCAAATTCCCACATCCACATGGCTCTTGTCCTTCAACAAACGTTGATTATATGACTATTATATCTGATATAAAGCCATATAAAAATTGGAAAGGCAAATTCTCTGCCTTTCAGCAGCATGAAATTTAAAAAGGCAATTAGGGTATGTGTTTTACAAAATTAGTCAGCTTATTTGAATCACTTCAGTGTAATTATATTTAAAGAACAAGACCTTCAAAGTAATAAATCTTTTGAGGAAATAAATCTTATTACTTAGAGGAGACTTACCTCCTTTTATCTGCTTAGTTTCATTATCTCCTGTTAAAACTGTTGAAAACCTTGCAGATATCAATGCTCTAAAACTGAAAAATTCTAGAGAAAGAAACCAAAACATTAGACTGAATTTGTAAATTGAGAAAACATAAGGCACAGTCTGGGACGCTAAATTGCATATGTTCATTTGCTACCTCTATAACAGTTTATTAACTAGAATTCCATTGTAAATAACAGAAACAAAACTTAATTAATGGAGGAGAACAGATAAATAGGTTGACTCTTAAAATATATAACTGTTGGAAAACCAAATCATAAAAAAGAAAGTAACTTCAAGAATCAAGATTTACATTACAGCCTTTCCATTTCATCTTTGTCTCTATTTGTCTCTGGCATATCTCCATTATCTCTCATACTTGACATATGGGAATCACAGCTACCAAGAAGAACAAAGCTTTATATCATGGACTTTTTATACTGGAGAGCCTTTATTTCTTAATCCCCTATATACTAAAATTCTAAAGAAGAAATTTAATTGTGTCAGTTTGAGACTGATTCATATTCCAAAACAAATAAACTATATATACAAATACAGTAGTGCATCAGGTATCATGTAAGTATAACAAAGGGAGGGCTCCAAGGAAAAAAAATGTAAGATAACAACTGGCAAAGACTTTCGGCGAAATCAACTACATGCCTATGAAATCTAAGTATTGCAAACAGTTTAAGTATTAATAAACACAAATGAGAACAAGATAAGTAAAATCGACATAAATAGTTGTCAACTTACAATTTAAATGCAGAAATAAATTAAACAGATGTAATATGTCCTTTCACCATCCTGACATGTGTTCACATGCCTTTGCTTTGGTCATACTGAAACTAGGAAGAATTTTCACATTTATGAGCTTTTCTGAAGTAGGTTTTTGGAAATTTTAAGATACAGAACAGTATATGGATGCAATCAAGGGGAAATTTCTTTCTTCTTCATGAAAGCACTATTATCATCACAGTTATCACAATTCATGAAAATGTCAACTGTAATTCAGCTCTCTTTAACTCCATCAATTTACTCTTCAATAGTAGACAATGATGGGCTTTCAGTAGAAGGAATGAACCAGAGAATGCATATGTTATGTATAAAACGTGTTATGTATATTATGTATTCACTCTAATATAGAGTGGATCAGTACCATTAAGTTTTTCTTTGCAAGACTATTTATTATAGCTTTATTTTATCTATATTTGAAAAGTAAATGTATTTAATGTTGGTTTAATCCTTCATAAAAAATGCTCTTATGAAGAATTTGATCACTATATTTGATTGGGGACCCTCAGGTGGTCAAGTGGCCCCTTTCTTTCCAAATAGCCCCATGTGCATGTAGCACCTCTGGTACATGGCATACTTGGAGTCAGTGTCAATGGCTACTCTTTTTCTTTTTCCAGCTCTAAAGCTCTAGTCAGGGCTGTGAGCTCACCTAATTGGGCTGAAGTACCTGGTGGCAGAGGCTTGGCTTCTATAGTCTCAGAATTGGAGACTACTGTGTATCCAGCTCTTCTCTTTCCATCCAAGACAAAGCTGCTTCCATCATTGTACCAGATTATCTCAGGATCAGTCAGAGGATCTTCCGACAATCCCTCTCGAGGTTTTGTCCAGTGGTCTAAGGTTTCTAGACAAGAGTGAAAGGGGAGAGAGCCCTCGGGGGTAGGCAGGAGGGTGGCTGGGTTAAGAACCTCACAAGGGAATACAGAGAGGCCTGGGTTTTCCATCAGCACTACTTGATATCTGAGGATTCTTTGATCAGACATCCATAAATGGCCTCTCCCATTTAGGAGTTGTTTCATTTGGTGGCTGGTAAAAATTGTTAGTTTGCCCCCAAAGGACAGTTTTAAAGCATCTTCTATCAGGATTGCAATAGCTGCAAGATTTCAAAGGCAGGGAGGCCAGCCTCAGGCAGTTGGGTCGAGCCTCTTGGATAAGTAAGCTACAGGCTGGGACTCAGATCCCAACCTTTGAGTTAACACTCCCAAGGCTATTCCCTCTCTTTCATGGACATAAATTTCGAATGCTTTTTCTGGGTCTGGCAACCTCAAGGCAGGTGCCTGAGTTAAGGCTTGTTTTAGTGTAGCCTCTGCTTTCTCTTGAGGAGTTCCCCACATCAGTGGGATTAAATCATCCCATCCCTTTAAGTTTTCATATAAGGGCTGGGCAATTAGACCATAGTTGGGTATCCAGATTCTACAATACCCAATTAGCCCCAGAAAAGCTCACAATTGTTTTCGAGTAGTGGGGGAGGGCAACTGGAAGATTCCTTGTACCCCATCAGAGGACAGCCTCCTGGACCCGTGTGTAATCTGAACTCCCAGGTCAATGATCTTTGTTTCGACCACCTGTGTTTTAGTACGGGAGACTTTATATCCCCTTTCTGCCAAAAAGTTTAGAAACTGAATTGCATGTTGTTGGGCATTTTTCTCATCTGGAGAGTAGATTAGTAGGTCATCTACGTATTGCAATATTTTCCCATTAGGTCCCAGGTCCTGATCTAGAAGATTCAGGCTAAGGGCTTGTCCAAACAGGTGGGAGCTATCTCTGAACCCTTGAGGTAATACTGTCCAAGTCATCTGTTGGTGTTTTTCTCCTGGGGCCTCCCACTCAAATGCAAAAATATATTAGGATTCTTTAGCCAGTGGTATGCAAAAAAATGCATCTTTGAGATCCAAGACTGTAAACCACTTGCCACTGGGTAGGATTTCTGCCAAGATTACATAGGGGTTGGGTACTGTGGGATGGAGGGGGACTACAGCTTCATTTATGATCCAGAGATCTTTAACCATTTGCCAGGTTCCGTCCTGTTTCTTTACTGAGAGGATTGGGGTGTTATAGGGTGAATTGGTGGGGGCCAATAGCCCACAAGCAAGGAATTTATTTATTAAAGGCTGTAGTCCCTCCCGAGCCTCTCTTTTGAGGAGATGTTGTTTCCGGTTAGGAAACCAAGTGGGATCTCGGAGGACAATGATGACCGATTTAACTTTGTGGGCTTGTCTAGGAGTCCCCTGGTCCCACACCTGAGAGTAAATTTTGTCCTCCCATAGTTTTTTGTCCCTCTCTACTGGAGAGGGTGTAATGGGTTCTTCAGTAGTAACCAGAAGCTATAAGGCTATAGGGGCTGAAAAGCTTACCATCTCAAGGGTGGCCCCCAGTTTAGTGAGTATATCTCTTCCCAATAAGGGAGTAGGACACTCAGGGGCCACCAGAAACTGGTGGGAAAATATTTGTCCATCGCAGCAACAAAGAAGTGCTTGGGTGAATCTTTTAGTAGTTGTTTTTCCTGTAGCACCCAAAATGGTACAGGTTTGGGAGGAGAAGGCTCCAGAGTAGGAGATCAAGACGGAGTAGGTAGCCCCTGTGTCAACCAAGAAATTCTCAGACCTTCTTGCCACACCCAGTCTCACCTTTGGCTCCAGCCCCATGATGATTATCTGTGACAGGCAGGCTGGCTGAGTAGGCCACTTCAGTCCTGCTGAACCATCATGAGGGAAGGCTTGGCGCTGGACCTTAAGGCTCTTGGGTCCTGAGGGCAGTGTGCCACCCAGTGTCCCAGTTGATGGCATTTGTAGCAAGCAGTTTTAAGAGACTTGTCATGGTTTGAACTCTCTTTGGCCCAAAGTCCCGCCTGTCTACAGATTAGGCATTTGCCTCGTGTCTTGTCCTTTGAGGACTCGGGGTTTGCCATAGGGTTTCCCTGGAGGCTGGCTAGCATCTGGGCATGCCTTGTCTCTTTCCTTCTCTTCCTCTTCTGAGCCTTGGCCTCCTTCTCCTGTTCTCTGTTATAAAAGGTATTGGTGGCTGTCCGGACCATCCAATCCAAAGAGGCAGCAGGGTCCTGCTGCTGTAGCTGTTGAAACTTAATTCTGATATCTGATGCACATTGGGCCAGGAATTTGTCCTTCAAAAATACCTGTCCCTTGTAACAGTCTAAGTCCAGATTGGTAAACTTTTGGAAGGCCTCTTTTAGCCTTTCCAGAAAGGCAATGGGGTTCTCATTGGGCTCCTGAGTTATTGCTGAGACCCGGGCATAGCTGATTACTTTTTGCTGGGCTGCTTTCAGTCCTGCCTTCACACAGATTAGAAAATGATTCCTTTCCCAGATGTGCCCAGGGTCATTATAATTCCATTTAGGATCGGAGGAGGGGACTGCAGTTTCCCCTAATGGGTGTTTATCACTTGACATGTGAAGCCCCATAGCATACTTTCAGGCTTCCTTAGAGGAACTAGAGATCAAATTGCCAAAATCCACTTGATTATCGAAAAAGCAAGAGAGTTCCAGAAAAACATCTATTTCTGCTTTATTGACTATACCAAAGCCTTTGACTGTGTGAATCACAACAAACTCTGGAAAATTCTTAAAGAGATGGGAATGCCAGACTATCTGACTTGTCTCTTGAGAAACCTGTATGCAGGTCAGGAAGCAACAGTTAGAACTGGACATGGAACAACAGACTGGTTCTAAATAGGGAAAGGAGTACGTCAAGGCTGTATATTGTCACCCACTTATTTAATGTATATGCAGAGTACATCATGAGAAGCGCTGGGCTGGAAGAAGCACAAGTTGAAATCAAGATTGCCAGGAGAAATATCAATAACCTCAGATATGCAGATGACACCACCCTTAGGGCAGAAAGTGAAGAGGAACTAAAGAACCTCTTGATGAGGATGAAAGACGAGAGTGAAAAAGTTGGCTTAAAGCTCAACATTCATAAAACTAAGATCATGGCATCTGGTCCCATTACTTTATGGGAAATAGATGGGGAAACAGTAGAAACAGTGTCAGACTTTATTTTTTTGGACTCCAAAATCACTGCAGATGGTGATTGTAGCCATGAAATTAAAAGATTCTTACTCCTTGGAAGGAAGTTATGGCCAACCTAGATAGCATATTGAAAAGCAGAGATATTACTTTATCAACAAAGGTCCGTCTAGTCAAGGCAATGGTTCTTCCAGTAGTCGTGTATGGATGTGAGAATTGGACTGTGAATAAAGCTGAGAGCCAAAGAATTGATGGTTTTGAGCTGTGGTATTGGAGAAGACTCTCGAGAGTTTCTTGGACTGCAAGGAGATCTAACCAGTCAGTCCTAAAGGAAATCAATCATGGGTGTTCATTGGAAAGTCTGATGTTGAAGCTGAAACTCCAATACTTTGGCCATCTCATGCGAAGTGTTGACTCATTGGAAAAGACCTTGACGCTGGGAAGGATTGGAGGCAGGAGGAGAAGGGGACAGCAGAGGATGTGATGTCTGGATGGCATCTCCGACTCGAATGGACATGGATTTGGGTGGACTCTGGGAGTTGGTGATGGACAGGGAAGCCTGGAGTGCTGCGATTAATTGGGTCACAGAGTCGGACACGACTAAGTGACTGAACTGAACTCAACTGATGCTCAGGTCAGATAAAGTTTGACTAAATATGACCATGATGTCCTTCCACATCAAGTCAAAGGCTAAGGTAATATGTTGGAATGTATCTATATATTTGCCAGGGTCATCTGTATGAGCTTCCCAGGTCTTGTTTGATCTGTCTTAGTTCTAAGAGGGAGAAGGGCTTATGGACCCGGGTTGGTCCTAATTCTCTTCCAGTTTCAACTAAGGGACATACTTGAGCTGGCTTTTGTGGAGGGAGTGCTCCCAGATATGGAGGCACATTTGGATACGAGGAAGGAACACCAGGCAACTCGGGAGCTGTGGGAGGCTCCAGTCTCTTCGGGAGCATGGGAGGTGAGCCTTTATGGGGGAGTTCCTTCTCTTGGTTGCCTGTGCCTAACACCATCTGCCTAGTAGGCTCACTTTTAGGGCATACAACAATCCCATACTTAAGACAAAGTTCCTTCATATTTCTTAGAAGAAAATTTCGACATAGGAGATCTCTGTCCATTTTCCTTGTCTTTTACAGAATAGTTCTAGTTGTAGGATGGTATTGTAATTTAAACTCTCATCCTCAGGTCAAGGTTCTTTGTCCCCCAGTGGATACTGTGGCACAAAAGAATTTTAAGTGACTTCTCCTTAGAGTTAGAGGATCTAACAGCTTCCAGTTATCAAGGATGCATCTCAAGGGCATCTACTGAGAAGTTGATTGGTTATTTCCCATCTGAAAGACAGTCATGACAGGGAGGAAAAGAAAAAAGAAAAAATCAATAGGCCTCCTTCAATTTCCATGGGTAGACTTCCTTAGGGGTGAGTCTTTCTGAAGCTTATCCTACCCAGTACTGTTGCAACCTGAGAGCCAGGCGTCCCCGGGTCAGTGTGCAGATTCCCAGGCAGACTGAGGCATAATAGCCTCCTGGAGATAGAATCCCCTGGCAGGTTGAGGCAAGTCAGCCTTCCAAGAATTGGGTCCCTGGGCAGATCAAGGCAGTACGATCTACCCCTGGACTGGTAGATCCCCAAGCAGCTTGAGGTGTGACAACATTTCAAGGACCAGATCCCTAGGCAAGTCAAGGCAGGGACCTCCTGAGACCCCAGATTGGAGTTGGGCATCCCCAAGATCTCTAGCCTGACCAGTGCTGGGTGATTAAGGGATTGTAATTTTGACTCATTGCCAGTTTGTTCACTGCATACGGGAATAGATATCATGATGTAAAGCAACCCAAGCCTATGCCCTGAGACTGGGAAACAGTGTAACAGTCATAAGCCTATCCTCTTACTGCTCTAAGGGATTTAAGTCATTGATTTCTTCCCCTGGTCCTCCATAATAGTGGGTTGGGGTGTCTCCAATGGTAAACATTTCATTGTCATAGACACACTTTAGGTAATAACAAAAGTAATGACGAAGGAGTGGGTTATCTGGCCCCGTTAGGGGCCATGATCTTAGTTTTTTGTTTGTTTGTTCAGTTTTAAACCAGTTTTTCACTCTCCCCCTTCACCTTCATTAAGAGGTTCTTTAGTTCCTCTTTGCTTTCTGCCATTAGAGTGGTGTCATCTGTATATCTGAATTTGTTGATATTTCTCCCAGCAATCTTACTCCAGTTTGTGATTTATCCAGCCCAGCATTTCTCATGATGTGTTCTGTGTATGTTAAATTAACAGGGTAACAGTAAACAGCTTTGTGGTACTACTTTCTCAATCCTGAACCAGTCAGTTGTTCCATACAAGGGTCTAACTTTGCTTCTTGATCCACATACAGACGTTTTTCTGGAATTCCCTTGCTTTCTCTATGAGCCAATGAATGTTGGCAATTTGATCTCTGATTCCTCTGCCTTTTCTAAACCCAGCTTGGGCATCTGGAAGTTCTTGGTTCATATGTAGCATTCAGGATTTTTAACATAACTTTACTAGCATAGGAGATGAGTGCAGGAGTTTGAACTTTCCTTAGTACAGTACATTACAGAAATTTGTCATATTCCTAAGAAGTACTGTGCTGTATAAAATTGCACAGAACTAAAAAGAGGAAAAAAAAAAAAAAAACAGGCCTATGGGGAAAATAGAATGGAGTCACAGTGCTTAAAAACTTCATTACTGACTCATTTAAGAAAAGATAGAAACCTAGCAAAAAGAGCAGCACACCTTCACACATTGTAAATGATTTAAAAATACATGAATATTGTCCCCAAATGGTATTTACCTTGAAATTGGCCTGAAGTTTGTTTGTGGATGTGGGCCTCAAAAATTGCATTTGTTTTCTATTGTTTGCCTGATTATCACCACAAACTTCATGGCTTGAAATAGCATCTATTTATTCGTTTGTTTGTTTTTTTGTTTGTTTGTTTATTATCTTGTGGTTCTATAGACGAGATATCCAGCCACAGTTTACCTGGATTCTCTGCCCAGGATCTTACAGGCTGAAGTGTCAACTGAAATTGTGATCTCTATTAAAGCTCTGGTTCTCTTCCACTCAGTACATTAGCAGACCAAATTTGTGGCTTCCTGGATTGAAGTCTCAGCTCCTGGAGGTCACCCGTCCCTAAAGGTGTCTCACAACACAGGAGAAGATTAGCTCTAACTTCTTTCAATTCTGACATTGAGACTCTCTTTTTAAAGGCTCATATGATTAGATAGTTTTCTGAATGTTGAGTTTTAAGCCAACTTTTTCACTCTCCTCTTTCACTTTCATCAAGAGGCTCTTTAGCTTTTCTTCACTTTCTGCCATAAGGATGATATTATCTGCTTATCTGAGGTTGTTGATATTTTTCTCTGCAATCTTGATTCCAGCTTGTGCTTCATCCACTCTGGCATTTCACATGTTGTACTCTGCATATTTGTTAAGTAAGCAGGGTGACAATACAGCCTTGATGTATTCCTTTCCCATCTGGGAACCAGACTGTTGTCCCATGTCCAGTTCTAACTGTTGCTTCCTGACCTGCATACAGGTTTCTCAAGAGACGAGTCAGATGGTCTGGTATTCCCATCTCTTTAAGAATTTTCCAGAGTTTGTTGTGATCCACACAGTCAAAGGCTTTGGTATAGTCAATAAAGCAGAAATAGATGCGTTTCTGGAACTCTCTTGCTTTTTTGATAATCCAGCGGATGTTGGCAATTTTAACTCTGGTTCCTCTGCCTTTTCTAAAACCAACTTGAACATCTGGAAGTTCATGGTTCACATATTGCTGAAGCCTGGCTTCAAGAATTTTTAGCATTACTTTTCTAGCATGTTAGATGCATGCAATTGTGCAGTCGTTTGAGCATTTTTTGGCATTGCCTTTCTTTGGGATTGGAACAAAAACTGATCTTTTCCAGTCCTGTGGCCATTGCTGAGGTTTCCAAATTTGCTGACATATTGAGTGCAGCACTTTCACAGCATCATCGTTTAGGATTTGAAATAGCTCAACTGGAATTCCATCACCTCCTCTAGCTTTGTTTGTAGTGATACTTCCTAAGGTGCATTTGACTTTGCATTCCAGGATGTCTGGCTGTAGGTGAGTGATCACACCATTGTGATTATCTGGGTTGTGAAGATCTTTTTTGTATAGTTCTTCTATGTATTTTTGCCACCTCTTCTTAATATCTTCTGCTTCTGTTAGGTCCATACAGTTTCTGTCCTTTATTGTGCCCATCTTTACATGAAATGTTCCTTTGGTATCTTTAATTTTCCTGAAGAGATCTCTAGTCTTTCTCATTCTATTGTTTTCCTCTATTTCCTTGCATTGATCACTGAGAAAGGCTTTCTTATCTCTCTTTGCTATTACTCAGAACTTTGCATTCAAATGGGTATATCTTTCCTTTTCTCCTTTGCCTTTCACTTCTCTTCTATTCACAGCTATTTGTAAGGCCTCCTCATACAACAATTTTGGTTTTTTGCATTTCTTTTTCTTGGGTATGGTCTTGATCTCTGCTTCCTGTACAATGTCACGAACCTCTGTCCATAGTTCTTCAGGCACTCTGTCTATCAGATCTAATCCTTTGAACCTATTTGTCACTTCCACTGTATAATCATAAGGAATTTTATTTAGGTCATACTTGAATGGTCTAGTGGTTTTTCCTACTCTCTTGCTAACGTGTTGATCTAGAAATTGCAAGTTTTGTTAGCCAGCTTGTAATAGCCTAGTTTTATAGCCTCAGCAGTTGTTCAGCAGTATAATTCTCTGCCCACCTATGGCTAAAACTACCATAAAATTCCTGGATTTTTAAACATTTGAAATAAAATTGGGAAGAAAATAATCAATTTTCAAAATATGATAATCAAATTTTTTATGCTCATTGGTGTTTGGATGATATTGCAGAATGAATTTTTCAGTATCTTTTAGAGACTTTATAAACACAAAGACAGTAGAACCTGGCTAATATGTGAGAAAAACTGGTAAAGGAGCAGATGAAATAAGATTTGCCTTTGCTGATAAGAGGAAAGACTGAGTGGAAGACTCTGAGGGATTCAATACATTTTCTATTTTTGTATATGTTTGACATTTTCTATGAAAAAACAAAATATGAACCTGATATTAATGAGCCATCAAGCACTTAGATCTTAATTTCCAATGTCTTTTTCAATAAAAAGACACGGGTCTTTTTGTGGAAATAACTGATTATCTTGGCCTGGAGCAGTAATATAAAGATGCGCTTGAAACATCTTGTAATGCTAGAAGGTAAGGAAGTAATCAAATATCAAAACAACTGGGGCATGTCACAGGGACACAGAAACAGGAAAGAAATGTAGCTGCCAAACCTGGAACAATTTGAGCAACAACAACAAAAAAATAATGTGACCTACAGTATAAAACCAATGTCTTTACACTTACATAAATAAAACATTAGGCAGATAAACAAATGGGAGAAAGAGACAAATCTTCCAAACAAACGAATTCCATTTCATTTATAGAGATACTGACCTGAGTCTGATCCCTAGGTTGAGAAGATCCCCTGGAGAATGGAATGGTTTCACCCACTCCAGTATTCTTGCCTGGTGAATTCCATGGACAGTGAAGCCTGGCGTGCTACAGTCCATGGGGTCACAAAGAGTCGGACACAACTGAGTGATTAACACAAACACATACACACCTGCTCTAGGAGATGAAACTTGAGTGTGAGCTGTGCTTAATGACTTACTTTCAGAGGGCAGGACATGAGAAAACCATGGTTTGGGGGAGTAACTACAGTAGAGAAATGTGGCAAGCATTACCTTTACCAGGTGATCAGGTGTGAAAGTGAAGTTGCTCAGTCGTGTCTGACTCTTTGTGACCCGTGGACTGTAGCCCACCTGTCTCTTCTGTCCATGGGATTCTCCAGGCAAGAATACTGGAGTGGGTTGCCCTGTCCTCACTCCACAGTGAGGAGTGGCTGCAGTCTAATTGTTGCTAGGCTGCCAGTATTTTTCTCCCTCCTCAGTGCCTGAAGTCCCCTGGAGTATGTTGCCATTCCCTTCTCCCCAACCCAGGGATCAAATCTGAGTCTCCTCCATTGCAGGCAGATTCTTTACCATCTGAGCCACCAGGGGGCAGCTCATCATCAATGATAAGTCATCTTAAAAGAACCTATACTTGATGTGATGTAATGAGAAGGCCCTACACTTTTGTGACCTTCCTACGGGGAATCCACCATCCCAGTCTAACCATAAGGAAAAACTACTGGACAAATTCAATTTGAGCAGCGTTCTGAAAAATACTTGACCAATATACTCAAATGGTTGTCATCAAAAATTAAGTCAAGTCTGAAAAAACTGTCCCAGTCAAGAAAAAACTAAAGAGGTATGATGACAAAATTTGGTGTGATATCTTGGGTGGGGAGCCTGGCATAGAAATGAGGACATTAGGTGAAAATAGTGAAACTTAAATAAAGTACAGGGTTCAGTTAATAATATTATACTGAGACTGGCTTAGTTTTTACCAATCTGCTAACATAACATGGTAAAAATTGGGGAAATAAGGTGAGTGGTATATGGGAACTCTATATTTATGTTTGTACTACTTTTCCATAAGTCTAAAGTTATTTTAAAGTAAAGCAAATATATTTAAATGGAAAACAATAAAAAAAGACACTAAGAAAAATATTTCAAATATATGAATTAATTTTAATGTGGTAGAGATATGGCCTAGAATGATGGTGTTTTGGCAAATGAAGTGGAAAGCAAAGACCATTTGTTGAGAACTGATCATGGGCTGAGCTAGGTGCTTCATTTTATATACCATATTTTACTTGTCGCTTTTCCATTCTTGTATATTTAGACATACAAGAAAACACCTCTAAACCAAAAACTCAGCTCTAAATAGCTACCAGCTGAGTTCCTCAAATTAGAAATAAATCAAATTGACAATTTTTGAATGTTATTAAAGCTTACAAATCACAAAATATGGCAGGTATGAAAATGAAGTCTTCTCCAGGTTTTTAAATAAACTGCTAAAACCTCAATGTCATTCTTTTGCACAAGTGCAAAGCTTTCAGAATTTTATGGGAAACTGAACTTTTATTTCAAAACCAGGCATTCTAGACTGATTTTATAAGAATGTCTATAGTCTAAAACTCTGCTGAAGCACTGTAAGTATTGTGACGGAAACCTCACATTAGTTTGGATGTAAAGCAGCTTATCTGAAACTAGCAGGGAATATGTCAAATTTTATCCTTTTGAGGAAAAATGTTTTTATTTCTATTGAAAAGGGAGAGAAAAAAATAAAAATGTGGAATGGCTACAAAATGACCATTTCCATCAAGACTACAATGTCATAAGTATCTTCTGCAAATTAATTTTGGTTATGTGTAGATGGTAGAAAAGGATTTTGAATTGTTCTTTTGAAAGAAATATGTGACAAAATCTCTGGAATTAAAATTCAAAATATTTATTGAGAGTTCATTGTAATAAAATGACCAAGTCAGAGGAAATAACATTTCAAGAAAATAAAAATGAGTGAAAAGATAATGCAAGTTTCTCAGAATTTTCACAATGGAGATATTATGGTTATTGCATATTTTTAGCACTGGACAGAGGACCAGAAAAAGACAGAACAAGAAGATAGACTTCCTGTCATATTGACATTAAATCTTAGAGCCAATTCTATCAGAATACGCTTGTTTTAAAAACATATCTGTTTAGCAACATATACGTATAAACTTCACATATATGTTATTGGACTTCCCCTGTGGCTCAGCTGGTAAAGAACCCACCTGCAATGTGGAAGACCTGGGTTTTATCCCTGGGTAGGGAAGATCCCCTGGAGAAGGGAAAGGCTACCCACTCCAGTACTCCGGCCTGGAGAATTCCATGGACTGTATATAGTCCACGGGGTTACAAAGAGGCAGACACGACTAGCGACTGAGCTGAACACATTGTGAACATTACTTTGTAATATTCAGTGTTCTTTGTAAAGAAGATTTACTCCTTTATGATATTCCATAAAATGGATATGTAATAATTTCTAATTATTGCCTTCATTTTGCAAATGCTAGGTTTTTTTATTTCATTATTTTTAAAATATGCTGAAATGAATGTCCTTTTCCATAGATCTTTGACTTCATTCCTTATTTTAATTGAATTATTTGCTAGAAGTGCAATTGCTCATTCATTTATTCACAAACTATTTATAGAAAGTTGTGATATACCAGAATTATTCTATAATTTGGCATGTAAGAGAGAACAAAACAATGCTGTTACCCTAATAGATACATATATTAAAGTAAATATAATGCTAAGAATGACTATTATTTTGAAAATAATTAAAGAAGATGAAGGAATAGAGACAATGATTGAATTTAACAGCAGGAAATGATGAGACTCTTGATAGGTATTTTAATTGTATAGCACTTTAAAAAATCCATATTCTACAGCCACAAGAAAGTTATTAAATAACATTCAAGAATTATATTTAGTATGGATATCATGCAAAAGTTACTGTTCTAAGTTCTGGAGATTCTACGGTGAACAAAGAAATGATCTTGTTTTCATAGATGTTGCTATTTAGTGGATTACCATTTGTTATATTTGTCCCCGATATTTGACCCTAGTTTGTCTTTTGCCTCTTAATTTATTCATTAATTACTATAATGTTCAGAAGTTACAAATGCATATGTAATTAAGCCTATTAATTGTTTCAATAAATCCATGTGTAGTTTTAATAATATTCCTATTATTCACCATCCTTCTCTCCATTCCCTTATCTTCTTGTTCCTTCAATAAGGAGCTCACCTTAGGTGTTTTCAATTTCCATGCTTCCTCTTTGTGGAGTCTTTCTCTAGAAATGTTTAGGATTTATCCCTCACCTCTTTCGAGTCTTCGTTTACATGACATCTTCATAAGGCCTACCATGGCCAGTCTATTCACAACTCTTAAACCATACACCATCCACATTTTTTATCCTTTCTTTCAATAGTATTTATCATCTACTGTTATAAGGTACAGTGTACATAGACATGTTACTTATTTGTCTTTTCCCTTCCACTAGAATGTAAGCTCCTAGAGGATAAGTATTTGTGAAGTTTTGTTTACCTCCGTATCCCCAGCATCTCTCTCTCTATATATATATTTGTTGACAAAATTATTGAAGTTCTCTTCTATCTTGAGTTTGTAAACATTCACCTATATTTCATTTAAATTTTTAGTTTTATTTCAAACGATTATTCATTTTGGCGTAAGGAGTTAGCTAAGAGTTTCATAGTTCTTCAAATGTGGACTTAACCAATCTTTCAACACTATATGACCATAAATCTCTTTTCCTCAACTGATATGTGAATGTAACTTAATCAAAGAGCACATTCTTATACAAACTAGGTTCTATTTCCCAGGAAAATAAACCTTTGCTAAATTAAACATTAGAAAGAAAGTATGACTGAGTAATTGGTCTGCATTATGTGCAAAGTTACAGTGAAAGCTACATTTATTTATCTTCTACCTCTTATAATATAGCATGTATCTTATACCTCTTATGCCATATCTTACACCTTTCATGACATATAAGACATATACCTTTTATAACCTACATCTTGTATCATATGCAAAAGTCTTACACTTCTTAGAACATAAGATATATATATATATAGATATATATATATATAACCCATATCTTGTATCTCATAACATATATTGTGTGTGCTCAGTTGCTCTGTCATGTCTGACTCTTTGCAACCCCATGGACTGTAGTCTGCTAGGCTCCTCTGTCCATGGAATTCTCCAGGCTTTAATACTGGAGTAGATTGCCATTTCCTACTCCAGGGGATCTTCTCGACCCAGGGATCAAACCCTCATTTCTTGTGTCTCTTGCATTGGCAGGTGGATAGCATATTAGTTCTTTTTAAATCTAGTAGACACCTTCCATAAGACACTACATCTCTAGAGCTATTTGCTCAGGAAACTCTATATAATTGTGAATAATAAAAATATTAACATGGACTTGAACAGGGGGCATTAATTAAATTATTTGGCACCACTACTCATTCCCATACTATGAACGTATCATTATGAACATTTTGAAATTACCCTTTTCTACAGAAGTAAAATTTTGCAATATACAAGAGGAAATTACTCAAATGGTTGTTTGTCATATTGTCTCAAGTACTGTATATAATCTGCTGATCTCCAAAAACTTGTTAACAAACATTCCATATAAAATTCCTAATTGTTGGGATTTTTTAAGAGAAGAAAGTCACATTGCAGAGGCATTCCTATGTATTCAAAAACAGATACATAGTCACTCTGTAATAAGTACAAATTTTTTATTTATACAGAATTAAGAAGCAGAAAAAAAACAAGAGTGTAACACAATGTACATAAATAGCAATATGCGTCCTTTAGAATATATAGGAAAATATATTTATAAGAGAAGCGAGCCTATATAAAACTGTCATATTTTTTTTAGCTAAGTTTTCTGATACTAGATGGGGTTTAGTCATTCACTTGAACTCTCTTCCTTATTCCATATCTACAGAGAAACTCTGAAGGAAGACTGGACAAAGGATCAAATCTGGGCCATCTTATTAAGGGTTGAAGTTTTGAAACAGTGAAGAAATTAGAATATTTTTCCTATATAAAGTCTTCCCTTTTTAGATTGTCTTCCCTTCTGATGGCTTGATTCTACTAATATGAAAAATCTACTTTGTTTTTCCTTCCTCTGGAATGAATTCCTGTAATCACTTCCTATGTTATTAATTGTCCAGGCATGAATAAATGTAGAATTCAAGGACAAGAGTCCAAGAGCAAATGACTAGCCTATGAAATGTTCTCATTAACATATGACCATGCCCCAGTTCCTGAACAAAATAGCATTCACTGACTATAGCCTACTCTGATTAAACATTATCTTCGCCTACAGTATATTAGGGCTTCCCTGGTGGCTCAGAGGTTAAAGCCTCTGCCTGTAATGCGGTAGACCCTGGGTCGGGAAGATCCTCTGGAGAAGGAAATGGCAACCCACTCCAGCAGTCTCGCCTGGAGAGCCCATGGACGGAGAAGCCTGGTAGGCTACAGTCCACGGGGTCACAGAGTCTGACACGACTGAACGACTTCACTTTCACTTTCACAGTATATTACCTCCTAGTTGTACTAGTTGGAAGTAAAAAATGGATATATATAGAGCAACAACTGTGGTGACTATCTTTAATTGACTAAGATGTAAGAAATTCAAGACTTCATCTTATTCTTTTTGACTTTTTATTCATCACATTTAATATTACTTCTATTTACCAAAGATTAATAAAAGGTGATTTTGTTATAATGTTATATGCTCTGTAGGGAATACACACAATGCATAAATTCCATGAGAAAATTCAAATTAATTCATTTTAGTTCATTTATGCCCAATAGACTTAGTAATAAAAATAAGTATTGGTTATCATACAAATTCTTACTTCATTTGACATATGGAGATGAAATTTGAGGTGTACAGATATTGCATGACAACATATTTTTCTTCTATCCACTCACAAGTTTAAATTTCAGAGAGCTAAATTTTCTCTATATGAAGCAGAGAAGGTGATTGTGGTATCAGGCAACCTTCCCACACCACCCCCACTACTCTGACCTGGATAAACAACTAAAATTCAGCTCAAAGCTTGCCTTCAGATCTCAGGTTCTCAGAGAATCTGGGCTCTTTCAGACTTATTAGTGCAATAACTGTAGAGTTGTCTAAACCACCAACCTCTTTTTGAAAAAACCTAAGAATGTCTATCCTAGTTAACTACACTGGGCACTCTCATCAGGATAATCTCTTTCCCAGATTCAAAAGAATTAAAACTACAGACTCCACAGATTTCTTCTAATTTCTCTGTCTTGAATGTATAACCCATATTTTTTGTATAATCGCATTAGTTTATTAGAAATCACTTTGTGTAATTATTTAGCTCTATCTTTTATGTATAACCAGTATTGCCAAATAATGTGCCTCTGGTACAAGAAATACATCTTATAAACCATGTATAGCAATTATAGTCCTTAAGAGTACTGTCAGAATGTGTCCAATAAGCACTTGCTGAAATGAAAGGATTTGAAAATCAGGCTGACTCAAAGATTTGATGAGATGACACTTTCATAAACTAAGTAAAAATATAAAGAAATGCATTTTTAACTGAAGTGTTTTCTTTTGAGAAGACCCTAAATAACTGACATGCATCTTATATATCTTGAACTAAGTAAACTTTTGCCGAGTATAGTATGCTTAATTTTTAAGATTTTTTGCCATATCATGAATAATTGCACCTGAGATAAGCCACATGGATTGTTCAAGCCTGATGACTTTTTTTCACAGAAAAATTAAAAATTTTAGTGCCCTTGCCAGGGTCAGGTAGAAATTAAAATACATCTATGTCAATTGACATATAAAATATGTCTATGTCAATTCATCTATTTAATCGATGAAAACTGTCATTTTTATATACAAAACAATGTGCTTTTTTTTTACTTTATTACTTTTAACTAATTGTGACTGCATAGGTTATGATATTTTTATCTAAATTATAGATCAAATATTTTTTTGGCCACCCCATAGGAAAAACATAACAGAGTCCAAACTATGTGTGTGTGAGCTACAGAGAAACTCTAACCTAGTGGAAGACTTTTTACATACTCACATTTTTCTTGGAACTTTCCCATAAAGGACATTTTGTGGGGTTCATCTATGTAATAGATAATGATCTTTAACATCTTTGGGACAAGTCAAAGTGTTTTTCCAAGGACATGGACTTGGCACTTATCCACCTCTGTCTTACATACACTAGCACACAAACCTGCTGAGCCTTTTATTTACCCTGTAAACCTGACAGATGTGATCCCAGTGAGGTTCCACCATATTATACAGCTGAGTGGAACCCATGTTATTGAAAAAAGAAAAAGAGAAGAAAATTAATTCAGTTGTCAGTGTAAATAATTGGGGTTATGTTGCTACCCTTCCTAGTCTGCCCGGAAGTTAACCATTTTCTTAATTAAAGAACGAGGGAGAATTGGGCTTAAATCCACCAATATATTTTTTGCATTGTGTTTGCCCCTATGGCTCTTTACATTCCATTCAGATGGAGTGATGAAGGCACAGACTGTTGTCTTAACTGTTCAACCTGAAAAGTGTGCCAGATTTAGAGACAGGTAACGGACAGACCGAGAATTCAAGCAAAGGTAGAGAAGTGTTTAAAACTCTAACAATATGTTTGCTTCCCTTTGTCAGAACACATGACTGGAAGGGAAGAAAATTCTGAGGATTGCATTTTTTTTTTCAGTTACATACCCACTGACTGAAAGAATGAAATATTTTAGCTTGATTTGTCACCAAGTCTGCCTTTGTTCTGAGAATCTATATCAAAATGAGATAACATTTGTGACCTTGATTTATAAATTGTATAGGCTACATAAACACCCCATAAAGCACTATTTTTATTATGACCTCTTCTTCCTTTTTGATGGATAAATGGTACTGCAGAGAGACTAGATTCACTAGTAAAGAACTAATAAGTAATTTATTTTGTAAACTTTATTTGAATATGAGGTATTTTTATCCATAACAAATCAGTCTACCATCTTCCTCAAGTTTTATATAAATAAAGTTGTATTTATATAAATACAGAATGCTATAAAAAGTAGATAGGTTACAAATAGAAATGCAAATGAAGTGCTAAAATTTTCTAGTGGGAGAACGTCTACCTGGCTCTTTTAAATCTGACTGTTTTTTTCTGACTGCATTGTTTGCCAAAGCATTTTTCTTTGTTTCATTTGAAAAATGAAATATCATTCTTTAATATTTGGTAAGTGAAATTTCTAAGGAGGTGAAAGTTGCAGGGTTGTAATTTATTTTAAGAGATAATACTATAAAGCTTAAATCAAGTGTCATTAACTGTATTATTTTTAAACATGTAGTATAGCTATGTGTATTTGTGCACAGGTATTGGGAATAAACAATGTGTGTGTGTATATATATATATATAAGCACCTATATATGCATATAAACTTATATACACATGCACACACACACACACACATATATATGGAAAGAAAGTGAAAGTGTAGTTACTCAGTCATATCTCACTCTTTGTGACCCCATGGACTGTAGCCATGGACAGGCTCCTCTGTCCATGGAATTCTCTAAGCAAGAATACTGGAGTGGATTGCCATTCCCTTCTCCAAAAGATCTTCCCAACCTAGGGATTGAACCCAGGTCTCCCACACTGCAGGCAGATTCTTTACTGTCTGAGCCACCAGGGAAGCCAATGTATATATATATATATCTCACACAACACAAATATTTATATATAGAAATCCATTAAGCAAGCTTACAGTCAAGTGTTTAAAACTGCTGAGTTGAATTGCTAGTTTAATAAAAGAATATAAAATGTAACCAACCTATTGAAAAAGATCTATAATAATGATTTTTTAATAATATATTCATCAAGTAGAATTCAGTCTTACAAAAGAGTTAACACTAGGCCCATTTTGAAAATAGAAGCATTAACATATTTTTCCAACAAGATATTATGTAATTGATGTTATTTAATTGCAACCACCATATTAAAAATCAGGTGATCTGCTTCTTTGAGTTGTTGGTAGCAACCTAACAAAGTTTCAATTTATTATGACTAACCTAATTAATACGATGAATTAAACATATTATCCTCAAATATGGTCAGTTTAGAATCCATAAATAGACATGGCCTCTATCTAGATATAAAGGATCAAGTGACTGAGTGCTTTCTACAAACAAGAATCAAAGAATTCCAGGTAATAGAATGTGATATGCCATATAGTCCAGTTATCCATCAGCACCTGAATTCTTGCTAATAAATTATTTTTAAATGATTTTCTAGTATGTGAAAAAATAACCACTGTCTCTCAAGGAAACTGACTTCACTGTAAACACTGTTTGATTTTAGGAATGGAAGTTTTAAATAGCCAAAGTTAATCTCTCTTTAAATTCTGTCCACTGGTCATCTTTGCATACCTTTAACAACAGACATTAATAAAGATCATTTTTACACAAAATTAGCTATTGTTTTTCAGCATCAATGCACAATTGAATTTAATTAGGAGAGTTACTTACAGTTGATTGGACCAGAGGTACTATAAACTTGCTTGAACTTAGATCATTTAAAATCTCAAATTTCTCACATGACAGATTACCCACATTTTATACAGAAAAGTTGATGACTGCACAGTGGCTAATGACTAAATAATAAAAAGTGTCTTTCTCCTTTCTAGTGCTAAACATATGAATCATACAAGCAGAGTGTATACTAAATTAAAACAACTCTTTTGAATCTTAGAGTTGGGTTGTTTTTTTTTTTAATCCTTAGGATCCAGAGATAAGTCTACAACTTTTTAATGGAAAAAATAAGGGCAGAATGCATTGACTCAACTAGAATTTCTCTATCTCTGATGCTAACCATGCTTATCAGGAAATATGCCAATGTCCTTAGGATGAGCGCTCTTTCAAGCAAATAGAATCCCAGAAGACCCATGCCTTAACTAGAGCAGAGAACATCAGCTTAGAATAAAGTTGATACCTTGTATAAGTCTACCTGGACTTCCTTGTTGGCTCAGACACTAAAGAGTCTGCCTGCAATGCAGAAGACCCAGGTTTGATTCCTGGTTTGGGAAGATCCCCTGGAGAAGGGAATGGCTACTCACTCCAGTATTCTTGCCTGGAGAATTCCATGGACAGAGAAGCCTGGCAGGCTATAGTCCAGGGTTTGCGAAGAGTCAGACATGACTGAACAACTAACACTTTTACTTCATAGATACACACATACAAACACACACACATACCACGTATCAAATAGGATGAGAATGAATCAAGATCCCTGTGGAATTCCAATAAAATTTCCCTCTGTCCATGCATATACAGTACATAATACAATTTTGATAACAACAACAAATATACAACCAAACCATGTCATAAATTGGCTTGGAATATACAGTCTGCTTACGTTGCTTTTCTTAGCTTGTTCATCTACCTGGGAACAATATTTTTGGATCCTTTACATATTTTTGTCCCTGAAATAGACCAAATAACCTATAAATTTTCTACTCTTGGAAGGTTTGAAATAACTCACCAAGAATTAAGAATTATCTATTTTGAATACTTTTTGAATATTAATTCTTTAAAACTTATCAAATTTATTAGATTTTATTAGGCTGTTAAAGTTGTTCTGCCTCTACTGAGGTTAATAATGGCTTTTTAAAATATCCTCCCTTTTGGGGAAAAGTATTCCTTTCATTTGCAGGTGACTTTGGAAAGATATATTTCTTTTTATCTTTTTTAAATAACACATATCTGAATTTATTTTAAAAGTCAAATGCAAAAGCTTTTTCCTTTAACATGAAATATAGCTAATTGACTTTGTGATACTAATAGAATAATATTACTTCTTTAATGTTCACTAAATAGTTGATTCATAAATTCAAATTCTATGGTCATTTTTTCACTAACTTTTTATATTAATCAATTAATTTTGTATTATTAATTAATTGGTTTCATATTATTAATTGATTTTGAAGTAATTAATTAATTTATTGTGTTTTGCTTGTTTTCCACTGATAATAGTTATGTCTGTTTCTCCGAGGTTCAAATTAAGCAATAGTCCTCTAATCATGGTTTCCAGCATCTTTTCATTCTTTGGGGACAACTGTGAATATGTCATTAGGAATGATTTTTAAAAATCCCCTAAGCATGCTGCTGAAGTGTCATTTCAATGTTTCTTGTCACTTTTCCTTCCAAGCCAAATTTCCCAAAGATATTCTTGAGGAACACTAGTCCTTTACGATCTCCCATGAAAAACAAAGCAAGGGAAACATATTTGGGAAATGCAACAAATTTCATTTCCTTGTTGGACTGTTGTATTGCTGATCCTGTTTGCGATGCCAATTGTCTCACTGTTCTCACTGTTCTCACTGTTCGCTGAACCCAGGGTACGCAAGGGCCGAGCTAAGAGGCTGGAAGAAGACGCAAGGAGCCTTAGAAACTGAAAACATGTTTATTCTCTCCTGGCTGTCACAGTGGCCAAAACACAAACTCTCTCCTGGCTGATGCAACAGCTATAGCAGCAGCCATAACGTAACCACAATATAATCTGACATAACATAACCTTGATGCCACCCCAATGTAGCCCCCATACAGCAGCAGCCAGGACTTTTCAGGTGAAGCTTATGTATATTTACAAAACAAAAGTAGCTGGTGGCCAAGTGAGTACCTCCTGACGTGCATGCACAGGGCTATAAGTGATCTCAACTGTTACATAACTGTGCATAGTCCTTGTTCACAGATCATGGGGCAAAAAGGCATGAGAATGTGGAGTGAGAAAGCCAGACTGGCACCATATAGTTAATTTCCCCACTAGGGTCATAATGAATATTTTAAGTGTTGTGACCTTCTGAGTTTACATTATTCAAAATCACCCAGCTTTTCCTAAAAATATTTTATTTTGAATTCCCACAAGCCCACTGCTATTTTTCCTCTTAAAATTAAACTTACTGACTTTTGCGGTTCCTTGGAACACATTTTGGGAATTCCTGATATTCATTCATCATTGGTTTTAGATTTGCCATCAAAAGTAACTTCAATTTAAATCAGTTTTCAAAATGCCTCCAATAGAATAAACTCTGCCTTAGGAGTCTATTAACTCTAACTTCCTAAAAATCTACTCTAGAAGCAATGAAAAATGGTCTGAGTGTTGTAAAGCATTATAATATTTATACCATGGACCTGGCAGCAACTTGATAACAGAATGGAATAGCTAGGACTATCAGCATGGAAGTTTGCACTACCATCAAGTAACTAGGAAACTAGGAACTATTGTTGAAGGTCCAAAACTGGAAAAGAGAGTAATTGAAATATATATTTGGTAAATAAATGATAAATCCGGCTTATCATTTTGCATCAGAAAGGACAAATAGGACTGAGAAATATAAACAAGTGAACAATTTCTAGAGATTGGGGTATGGTTTGGGTTCAGTGGTTATGTTACCAAACTCAGGACCAGATGCTCATTGATCAAAACTCAGTACACAAGAGGCAAATATTGATTTAAAAAAAAGTTAGGAGAAGGAGCTGATATAACCAGAAAAGCTGATAATCTGGGAAGGAGGCTGGCTTGTTTGCCAGAAACCAACTCACAGGTTTTTACTATTACAATGGACTAGAAAGATACACCAGTTGTAATTTACTTTAAAGCATTTACATTTTAACAGATTATTACATAAATTATTTTATATAATAACTAATACAAATTAAATTTCTTTTAAGTTTTCTAGTTTTCACAAACACAGCATAAGGAAACTTGAATAATACAATAGCCATATTAAGTTACTTATTTTCTATACACTATACCAAATAGAGACCACTCTAAATTTTAGTTTTATTTTTCAGTTCCTCTACTCATATGTTAGCTCTTTGTAATTACAGGGAGGTTAGTTTTTCATCTGTCATACATGCTAGATATATTTTCTCCATAATTATCTTTTGTTGTTTGTCTATATTTACTGTATTTTTTGTGTCTGTGTGAAATTTTGTCAAATAAATAATCTTTTACATTTTGTATCTGGATTTTGAATCCTGATTTTAAAAGGATTTTCCACCTTGCTTATAGTTTCCTTTGTTGTGCAGAAGCTTTTAATTTTAATTAGGTCCCATTTGTTTATTCGTGCTTTTATTTCCGATATTCTGGGAGGTGGGTCATGGAGGATCCCGCTTTGGTTTATGTCGGAGAGTATCTTTCCTATGTTATCCTCAAGGAGTTTTATAGTTTCTGGTCTTATGATTAGATCTTTGATCCATTTTGAGTTTATTTTTGTGTATGGTGTTAGAAAGTGTTCTAGTTTAATTCTTTTACAAGTGGCTGTCCAGTTTTCCCAGCACCACTTGTTAAAAAGATTGTCTTTTCTCCATTGTATATTCTTGCCTCCTTTGTCAAAGATAAGGTGTCCATAGATGCATGGATTTATCTCTGGGCTTTCTATTTTGTTCCATTGATCTATATTTCTGTATTTGTGCCAGTACCATACTGTCTTGATGACTGTGGATTTGTAGTATAACCTAAAGTCAGGTAGGTTGATTCCTCCAGTTCCATTCTTCTTTCTCAAGATTTCTTTGGCTATACGAGGTTTTTTGTATTTCCATACAAATTGTGAAACTATTTGTTCTAATTCTCTGAAAAAGACCTCTGGTAGTTTGATAGGAATTGCATTGAATCTATAGATTGCTCTTTCAGAATGGGAGAAAATAATAGCCAATGAAGCTGCAGACAAACAATTAATCTCAAAAATATACAAGCAACTCCTGCAGCTCCATTCTAGAAAAATAAACAACCCAATCAAAAAG
>ML662449.1:15373695-15415452 GCA_007570785.1 Antilocapra americana | reverse complement strand
GAGATTTCCCGGGGGGGAGGGAGGAGGGAGGGGGGACCCGGAGGGGAAGCATATGTAAACCCATGGTGATATCATGACAATGTATGGCAAAAACAATAAAAAAAAATAAATAAATTAAAAAAAATGGCTAACAAACACATGAAAAGATGCTCAACATCACTCATTATCAGAGAAATGCAAATCAAAACCACAATGAGGTACCACTTTACACCAGTCAGAATGGCTGCAATCCAAAAGTCTACAAGCAATAAATGCTGGAGAGGATGTGAAGAAAAAGGAACCCTCTTACACTGTTGGTGGGAATGCAAACTAGTACAGCCACTATGGAAAACAGTGTGGAGATTCCTTAAAAAACTGCAAATAGAACTGCCACATGACCCAGCAATCCCACTGCTGGGCATACACACCAAGGAAACCAGAATTGAAAGAGCCACGTGTACCCCAATGTTCATCGCCGCATTGTTTACAATAGCCAGGACATGGAAGCAACCTAGATGCCCATAAGCTGATGAATGGATAAGAAAGCTGTGGTACATATACACAATGGAATATTACTCAGCATTAAAAAAAATTCATTTGAATCAGTTCTACTCAGGTGGATGGAACTGGAGCTTATTATCCAGAGTGAAGTAAGCCAGAAGGAAAAACAACAATACAGTATACTAACGCATATATATGGAATTTAGAAAGATGGTAACGAGAACCCTGCATGTGAGACAGCAAAAGAATCGCAGATGTGTAGAACAGACTCGTGGACTCTGTGAAAGAGGGCAAGGTGGGATGATATGGGAGAATGGCATTGAAACATGTTAATTATCATATGTGAAATCAATCACCAGCCCAGGGTTGACGCTCAGGGCTGGTGCACCGAGATGACCCACGGGGAGGGAGGAGGGAGGGAGGAAGGAGGGGGGTTCTGGAGGGGGAGCATATTTATACCCATGGCGGTTTCATGTCAATGTATGGCAAAACCAACACAATAAAGTAAAGAAAATTTAAAAAGAAAGAAAGAAAGAAAAGGTTTTTCCATTAATAGGTTGTAGATTAGTTAATCTAATTTTTCTAATACTTATGTCTTCACTTCTTACATTAGATATATTATTCACTGCAGTTTATTCTTATGTGAGGTATGAATCTAGTTTCATTTCCTTCCACATGGCTCTCTGGTTACCTAATACATCAAATGTAAAAAGTCCATACTGTCTCCTATTGCCCAGTAATTTGAAATGCTGCTTTTACCATATATGAAGATGACACCACCTTTATGGCAGAAAGTGAGGAGGAACTAAAGTGCCTCTTAATGAAGGTGAAAGAGGAGGATGAAAAACTTGACTTAAAACTCAATATTAAAAAAGCTAAGATCATGGCATCTGGCCCCATAACTTCATAGCAAATAGATGGAGGGACAGTGGAAATAGTAGCAGACTTTATTTTGGGAGGCTCCAAAATCACTGCAGATGGTTACTGCAGCCATGATATTAAAAGACACTTAGTCCTTGGAAGAAAAGCTAAGACAAACCTAGAGAGCCTTGGAGGAAAAGCTATACCAAAACTATAGAGTTTATTAAAAAGCAGAGACATTACTTTGACTACAAAGGTCCATACAGTCAAAGCTAGGGTTTTTCCAGTAGTCAAATATGGAGTGAGAGTTGGACCATACCAAAGGCTGAGCATTGAAGAATTGATGCTTTTGAATTGTGGTGTTGGAGAAGACTCAAGTGTCCCTTGGACTGCAAGGAGATCAAACCAGTCAACCCTAAAGGAGATCAATCTTGAATATTCACTGGAGGGACTGATGGCTGAAGCTGAATTGCCAATACTTTGGTCACCTGATGCAAAGAACTGACTCAATGGAAAAGATCCTGATGCTGGGAAAGATTGAAGGCAGGAGAAGGGAACAACAGAGGATGAGATGGTTGGATGGCATCACCGACTTGATGGACATGAGTTTGAGCAAGCTCTGGGAGTTGGTGATGGACAGGGAAGCCTGGCATACTCCAGTCCATGGTGTCACAAAGAGTCAGACATAACTAACAGTTGAATAACAACATATCTTTTAATGGTTAGATTTACTTTTTTCTCAAATCAATTTAAACTTTTTTTACTAAGTGATTTTTTAAATTATAATATTTATAATAATTTTTTATTTTTACAATTTTGTTTAGTTTCAGACATACAGGAATTAATCAGTTATACACATACACACAGACATATATATATACGTATATATGCATATTTCCACTCATTTTTAAATTATTTTCCTATATATGCCATTAAGGAGTATTGATCACCATTCCTTATGCTATATAGTAGTTCCTTACTAGTTATCTATTTTATATTTACTGTGTATATGTCAATTCCAATCTCCCAATTTATCCCTCTTCTCCATCCCCTAGTAACCATAGGTTTGTTTTCCATGTCTGTAACTCTATTTCTGCTTTGTAAATAAGTTCGTTTGTATGCTTTTTGTAGATTCCACATATAAGTGTTATCATATGTTATATATGTTTCCCATTGACTTCTTTCAGTTTGACAATCTCTAAGTCCATACATATGGCTATATATGGCATTGTTTTCTTCTTTTTTATGGCTGAGTAATAGCCTATATATACAGAGAGAGACTATATATACAGAATGTATATATGAATATATTTAGAATATATATATATATATAGCAAGCTCAGGCCTGCTAGGTGGGTTTAGTGATAAAGAATCTGCCTGCCAGTGCAGGAGATACAAGAAGTGTGGGTTAAATCCCCAAGTTGAGAAGATTTCCTGAAGTAGGAAATGGCACCCCACTCCAGTATCCTTGCCTGGAAAATTCCATGGGCAGAGAAACCTAATGGCTACAATCCATGGGGCCACAAATAATTGGACACAACTGAGCGACTGAGCCCTTGTGTGTGTGTGTGTGTGTGTGTGTGTGTGTGTGTGTGTGTGTGTGTACATATATCTTCTTTATATCATATATCATATCTTCTTTATTCATTCCTCTGATCATGAGAATTAGGTTTGTTTCTATGTCCTGGCTATCGTAAACAGTGCTGCAATGAACATTGGGGTGCATGCATGTTTTCGAATTGTGATTTTTTTCCAAATATATACCCAGGAGTGGGATTGTTGAATCATATGTAAATAGCTATATTTTGGTTTTTTAAGGAACCTCCATACTGTTCTCCATGGTGGCTGTACCCATTTGCATTCCCACCAACAATGTAAGAGGTAAAACAAACAAGAATTTAAAGTCATTTTTTTTAATGTTGCTATTACAAATTGAGGTTACTCTTACAATATTCTAACTAGATCTTATTCATATATAAAGGTTATTGACTTTTGCCTGATTATTTCATATTTTGCCACTTTATATGAAATTTTATTGTTTGTGGTAATATTATCATTGATTCTCTAAGGCAAGGGTTAGTAAACATTTTCTGAACAAGTCAATTAATAAAGACTTTAAGCCTCCTTGGCTGTAACTTTCCTGTCACAACTATTTAACCCTATTGTTGTACAAAAGCAACTATAGAGAGTATGGAAATGAATGAACATGGTTGTGTTCCAATAAAACTTTATATACAAAAACTTCATCTTGCATAACACAATGTCAGGCTGTGAGCCATAATTTGTGATCCTGCACAAGACTGCCAATAATAGGTGGCCATCTGGGAACAAAAGCTTCTGTTTTTTGTCCAATTGCTATAAATCTGATAGTTTTTGACTGGTTGAATTCTGTTCATTAGATTTAGTCTTTTGTCTAAATGTGTTCATTAACACCTCCAGTTCAATTCAGTCGCTCAGTTGTGTCCAACTCTTTGTGACCCCATGAACGGCAGCACACCAGGCCTCCTTGTCCATCACCAACTCCTAGAGTCTATCCAAACCTGTGTCCACCGAGTCGATGATGCCATCCAACCATTTCATCCTCTGTCATCCCTTTTTCCTCCTGCCCTCAATCTTTCCTAACATCAGGGTCTTTTCAAGTGAGTCAGCTCTTCGCATCAGGTGGCCAAAGTATTGGAGTTTCAATTTCAACATCAGTCCTTCCAATGTATATCCAGGACTGACCTGCTTTACAATGGACTGGCTGGATCTCCTTGCAGTCCAAGGAACTCTCAGGAGTCTTCTCCTTGCAGTCCAAGGGACTCTCAGGAGTCTTCTCCAACACCACACTTCAAAGCATCAATTCTTCGGTGCTCAGCTTTCTTTATAGCCCAACTCACATCCATACATGACTACTGAAAAGACCATCACCTTGACTAGATGGACCTTTGTGGACAAAGTAATGTCTCTGCTTTTTAATATGCTAAGTTGGTCATAAATTTTCTTCCAAGGAGTAAGCATCAGAAAATAAAGACAGCCACTGTTTCTACTGTTTCCCCATCTATTTGCCATGAAAAACAGCACCAGAGGCATTCCTATTAGAGATATGAAATCATTACCTTTTGTATCTCTAGTAGGAATGCCTCTGGTGCTCCTCCAATAAATAAAATACTGGGGTTAGGACTGAGACATAAATTATTTTTACTATGTAAAGTAAGTAGCCATCAATTCTAATTTATTAAGAGTTTTTATTTTCCTCAGAGATAAATATTGAACTTTATAAAAGACCTTTTCAGCATCTACAGAGAAAATCATGAATTATCTATATGGGTTTATTAACCTAGTAAATCTAAGATTTAGATTTACTTAAGATTACTTTAGATTTATTTAAGATTAGATTTAGAGCTTAGAAAACTAAGATCATGGCATCCAGTCCCATCATTTCATTGCAAATAGATAGGGAAACAATGGAAACAGTGAGAGACTTTGTTTTAGGGGGCTCCAAAATCACTGCAGATGGTGACTGCAGCCATGAAATTAAAAGATACTTGCTCCTTGTAAGAACCTAGACAGCATATTAAAAGGCAGAGACATTCCTTTGTCAACAAATGTCCATCTGGTCAAGGCTATGGTTTTTCCAGTAGTTATGTACAGATATAAAGGTTGGACCTTAGAGAAGGCTGAGCACAAAAGAATTGATACTTTTGAAATGTGGTTTTGGAGAAGACTCTTGAGAGTCCCTTAGACTTCAAGGAGATCAAATTAATCAATCCTGAAGTAAATCAACCCTGAATATTCATTGGAAGACTGGTGCAGAATCTGAAGCTCCAATAGTTTGGCTATCTGATGCAAAGTGCTAACTCATTGGAAAAGACCCTGATGCTGGGAAAGACTGAGGGCATGAGACAGGGGCAACAGAGGATGAGATGGTTGGATAACATCACCAACTCAATGGACATGAATCTGAGCAAACTCTGGGAGATAGTGAAAGACAGGGAAGTCTGCCACGCTGCAGTCCATGGGGTTGCAAAGGGTTGGACAGGACTGAATAACTGAACAACAACGATGAATGTTAAGGCAATCTTACATTCTTAGGATAAATCTTACCTAGCCATGATGCATTATATTTAATGTATGAAAAGATATTTGCTAATATTTTATTTAGAAATTTTGCATAAATATGTTGTGAGATTGGTTATTTCATGTCAGTGTGCAGACTCTTCCTAATCCATTTTTTTTTTTTTGGCATATGAGTCAGAGCTGGCTCTGCTTATTTATTGCAATAGTTCTAAAAAATTCAACTTTGCATCATTATCTTTCTATCAGTTATATATTAAGTATGGATTATGATCAGTTGTGTTTACTATTATAGATATGTATGATTTTTGAAAAGCTTAGTTGGCTACTATTGTCCTATGGAAACATTACATTCTTTATTATTGCATATACAGTTATTTTTGCATATATAAATTTTTTCTCTATTTTATTCAGATATTTGTTTTGTTAAGCCATAAATTTTCAATGTGCATTAACATATTGAAAAGTATTAACTGAGTTTAAGAAAATATGGCCACAAAAAGTCTAAAGAAAATGTATTTAACATTGACAAGAGCTTATATTCACCTTTGGCCACTGAAGAAACTTTTGATAATTACATAAATCATATTTAACCTCAATATTAGATCTTGGCTAGTACAATATTAAGATGGTCAGGATATATCTTTTGTTCTCACTTCACTTCTGAGGTTTTAGTTCAAACCCATTGGAAATTTTAATTTGAAGGAGTAATAATCTATAAACTAAAAATAGAAATCTGGAATCATGAGACCTGGAATCTAGTGACCACTCAGGGCTAGACAGCTAGCTGTGTAGCCTTCATAATCATGAACCTTAGCTTCATCAGTTTAGTTCAGTTGCTCAGTGGTATCCGACTCTTTGTGACCCCTTGGGAAGCAGCATGCCTGGCTTCCCTGTCCATCACCAACTCCCGGAGTTTACTCAAACTCATGGTCATTGAGTCAGTGATGCCATTCAACCATCTCATCCTCTATTATCCCCTTCTCCTCCCACCTTCAATCTTTCCCAGAATCAGGGTCTTTTCAAATGAGTCAGTTCTTTACATTAGGTGGCCAAAGTATTGGAGTTTCAGCTTCAACATCAGTCCTTCCAGTGAATATTCAGGACTGATTTCCTTTAGAATGGACTGGTTGCATCTCCTGGCTGTCCAAGGGATTCTCAAGAGTATTCTCCAACACCACAGTTCAAAAGCATCAATTCTTCTGCACTCAGCTTTCTTTATACCTCAAATATTACATCTATATATGACTTCTGGAGAAACCATAGTCTTGACTAGACAGACCTTTGTGGACAAAGTAATATCTCTGCTTTTTAATATGTGGTTTAGGTTGGTCATAGCTTTTCTTCCAAGGAGCAAGTATCTTTTAATTTCATGGCTGCAGTCTCCATCTGCAGTGATTTTGGAGCCCCAAAAAATAAAGTCTGTCACTGTTTCCACTGTTTCCCCATCTATTTGCCATGAAGTGATGGGACCAGATGCCAGGATCTTAGTTTTCTGAATGTTGAGCTTTAAGCCAACTTTTCTCCTCTTTCACTTTCATCAAGAGGCTCTTTAGTTTTTCTTCACTTTCTGCCATAAGGGTGGTGTTGTCTGCATATCTGAGGTTATTGATATTTCTCCTAGCAATCTTGATTCCAGCTTGTGCTTCATTCAGCCCAGCATTTCTCATGATGTACTCTGCATATAAGTTAAACAAGCAGGGTGACAATAGACAGCCTTGACTTTCTCCTTTCCCCATTTGGAACCAGTCTGTTGTTCCATGTCCAGTTCTAACTGTTGCTTCCTGACTTGCATACAGACTTCTCATAGGCAGGCCAAGTAACTTTATCAGTATAAAGTTACTGGGTTCGAGTGGTAAGATGATGAAATCCAGCTCTAAGATTCTCAGTTTTTATCTTGCTTTTGGTAGTGTGTGTGCTACAGTTACTAACTTTCGTTGATCCTGGGTAGGACATTCATCAGCAAATGACCTCAGATATTTTTGCTCTTGATGGAATGACTGGGTGCATGAAGCAACTAATTTGCTTCAGTTGCCACACTATGGACTGTAGCCCGCCAGGCTCCTCTGTCCTTTGGATTCTCCAGATAAGATTACTGGAGTTTGTTGCCATTTCCTTCTCCAGGAGATCTTCCTGACCCAGGGATCAGGAAGACATCTTTTATGTCTCCTGCATTGACAGGAAGGTTCTTTACCACTAGCACCACCTGGGAAGCCCCAATAGAATGACTGACTTCAGCAAATAGCCCTGAAGTCATTCATCTAAGAATAGGCCACAGAACAGAATGCTCTAAGGTCAACGTGTAGACGTGGATCATCGCTTACAAGTTCTTGTTTGCTCTCTTTTGCAATCATTCTCTCTATCTCAATCTCACTCTCTACCTTCTGTTTTCTCTCTTCTCTCTTTTTCCCCGTTTTATTTGTCTCCTTTCCTCTCCTACATGAAAGAAACACAAGAAAGATTAAAAAACAAGAACAATTTTTCGCCTATGTAATTTAAACAGCCACTCAGAATATGGTAGGGCTACTACTCAGGTGCCTGCCAGCCACCTTGCTAACTGGATTATCAGTTATTTGGTCTTCCATTTGCTTCAATATCCAGCTTCCTATATTCATTTGCTTCTGTATCTTCAGATCTTTGAAGTCAAATTATTTTTATGTATCTGTTGTGAATTTTCTAGTCTATCTTCAAATCTTCATTTCTTAAATTCATAAATCAGATACTAAAACTAATAATCTTTAAGAATAATAAAGATATCAAAAGAAGTGACAGTTGATTTTTTACTTTAGTACCATTGAAAAGGAAAGACCTATTTCAAGCAAAAATTCTTCCTACTTCTTTTCTATTAATATGACTTTCTCATTTCTTTTTTTAAAGACTATACACAAAAAGAAATATTTTTAGTCTATATAGAAATGTTTATTTCTCAAAGTCTATGTCTAGTTTTTCAGTCTAAGTTGCATCATGCTAAGTGGTTTGTGGTTGAAATATGTTCAAGACTAAAATCAAAATCTTAGTTTATAAACAGATAACTAAAATGGTGATTAAGGTAAAATTACTCATTTTATATCAATTGCACAGGTAATCTAACTGAAGCAAAGATCAAATATTCCTACTTTTCCATGAAATAAAAAAATATATTTATTTTAAATTCAATTTTTCATAGACGTTTTTGTTTTGTGTTGATATTGGCATTCTAATTCAGAGTTAAAATGGAAGTATTATCATGGAATATTTAAGTACATATGTTTCCTTAAGAAAAAAAGGTTAATGTAAAACTTTAGAATATAATCATTTAGATGTGTGCGTGTACAAGGACAAAATGTATGTTATCTTTATGTATTATACATTACAAAGTAAAGTATATATGCATATGTAATGACTTCAGGATTATAATTTGCATTTCATTATTATTCCAAAAATATATTTGCAGCTAAATCCATGTTCTTTAAAATCATATGTATACATATATATAAATTATATCTTTTTTCTTTAACATTGTTTATATACACCCACACAATAGGAGACATTAAGAATATATAGGTGCATGTATATTTACACACATATATAGTTTATGTTTCTGTTCTTATTTTTGTAACCATACATTTTTTACAAACATGCTTATTAAGTCTATTGGCTTTTCAGTTTTTCCTGTGGTTTTCCAGGTAGTAAACTGTATCATCTTGAAACTGAAGATATGTCTCTATTTTTCTTTCATATTCACTCATATTATCTCACTTTTGGCTTTACTGCATAAGATAGAGCAAAGTACCATAAAAGTGCTTGATTGTGGGAGTCATTACTTATTCTTAACCTGAAAGTGAACTCCTCAAAGCAGAGGTGTTTAACCTGAGTTCCATGGACATTCAAGCTAATCCACGTATCACCAGATATCACATAACAACGTATATATGTGTAAATTTAAGGGTGTTGGATTACCACTAATGGTGAAATCTCAAGTATTTGGACTTAAATAGTTAAGACTATTTCTCATTATTAAATAAAATATTGGTTTTTATTTGAGGTAAATATCCTATGTCACATTAAGGGAGATATATTGTAATTTTTTATTTCCTAATACTCTTTTTCTTCTTAAATTTTCTTAGCTTTGCTTTGATTTTATATTCTGAATATTGACTTTTCTCAAATACTTTAGGTTTAACCTTTGGTTTAAAAAGATTTGTTAGACATTTTTTAAGTTTAGAAATATTTGTATTGGTTACGTTGTATTATTCTGTTGGGCTTCCCTGGTGGCTCAGAAGCAAAGAATCCACCTGCCATTGCAGGTGATATGCATTCAATCCCTGGATTGGGGCTATCCCCTGGAGAAGGAAATGCCAGCCCAGTCTAGTATTGGTATTCTTGCCTGGGAAATCCCATGGACAGAGGAGCCTAGTGGGCTATAGTCCATGGGGTCACAAAGAGTTCTGCAAAACTTAGCAACTAAACTACATCAACTCTTCATTTAGTTTTTTGGAAGGTGCTATTTTTCTCACATTTATTTATCTGACGTGTTGCTAGCTTTTCCAAATAAATTTACAGATTTCTGTCTTAGGATCTGGTAAAGTTTATATAAAAAATTATCATTTGTTAGTTGAAAGTTCAAATGTAATTTAAATTCCCAAAGGCTCATGATATTTTCCAGACTTTTTTTTTTTTTCTGGTCAAAGCTCCCTTCCTGTTTATCAGTCAGCTCAAATCCTCCATGTCTTTTGTTGTTATTGATTCAGTTGACAGTTATTGAGCACAGAGTAATAAGTAAGGAGAATACACATACTATTAAGATGCTGTTGCTGCATTTTAGTATTTATAGTCTGATAGAGTAGGATCTTATCTTGCAAGTTAACATTCAATATCCTTTTACATTTGTTTACTTCTTTGCAAAAATAAACATTTGAGAAATTTTGGAAGTTGGAGTGACTTTTTTAAAAAATAAAAATAAAATATGGGCATTGAGGGAGAGTTGTAGAATACAGAAACTTATAGAGAGAAATCAAATAATCATCCTAATTAATAATCAGAGAAAACCACTAGTAACATTTTCATGTATTTATTTCATTTTTTTATCTGTGCTTATATTTTATGATCATACCACACATACAATTGTGCATACTGCAATTCTGCTTACCATTATACTGCAAGCATTTTTCTTTGCTATTAGAAATGTTTTTAAGGCATAATAACTATGTAAAGTTGCATCCTGTGTGTGCACAGTAATTTTCTTGAAAGTGCACTTGGATATTTAAGTTGCTTACATTTTTTCACTTTGATGAACATCTTTATTTACATGTGTTTATCCACCTTTTATATTACTTCTTTAAAACAGATTATAAGCAATAGAATTACTAGGTTAAATGTTTCAGCATTTAAAAATCTTTCAGTATATTTTCCCAAAGAACAAAAAGACTACTATGGGTTTTGCTCCACTTTTCCCCCCATGTTTAAGGTTTTTTTGTTGTGGTGCTGTTTTAATTGGATATGAGGTTGTAATCTTATGTTGCATACAATTTTACATTCTACTTCTTTAGCTTAACAGAAACATCATTATGTATGAATCAATTAATAGGCATATAATTATCTTTAGATATGACCATAGTTTGCTTAAACATTTGTCTGTCATTGGAATTTAATTTTATCCCAATATCCAGCATTATACATATGTAATTTTGTATTAAAGTAGTTATCATAGTAATTATGATTTGGCTTTTGACAGTTGACAGGATTCCCTGACTTCTAACTTGCTCCTTGACTTGGGCAACTTTATTTCTTTAAGCTTCTTTTTTCTTCTCTTCATGGAATTGTTGTGCAAATTCAATGAAATAATATAACAAAGAGTATAGCACAGTGTCTGTTAAAAAATCAAGTGCTCAACAAAAATAAGATTCAAAGGCATTTTTTGAAAGTCACACTTGACTTGCTTAGTCTAAATCAGGTACCAATAAAACATCTAAATTTTGATTACATTAGAATCCATATAAAAGACTCAAATTCCAATACTTTGGCCACCTGATGCAAAGTGCTGACACATTTGAAAAGACCCTGATGCTGGGAAAGATTGAAGGCGGGAGGAGCAGGGAACGACAAAGAATGAGACGGTTGGATGGCATCACCGACTCAGTGGACATGTGTTTTAGTAAATTCCAGGAGTTGGTGATGGACAGGGAAGCCTTGCATGCTTCTGTCCATGGGGTCACAAAGAGTTGAACATGACTGAGCAACTGAACTGAACTGAGAGCATCTAAAATTTATACTGTAGTCTACTTTAAATGAGTAAATAATTTAGCAGTCTACATAGTTTTACCACATCATCTAGTTAAGGATATCTCAAGGAACTGAATGTATTGAATTAAAAATTTTCTGTTTCTGCCATAATTATCTCTGCCTCCTTGTATTATTTCCACCTATTGAAAGGTCAAGAAGCATGACTTTCTTCTAACTAGTGGAATACAGCAGTTGATAGGCTCTATTACACACGGTTTTAACTATTGCTTCGGTAACTAAAAGCCTGCCACTGTTTCATGAGCTGTGCTATGAAGAGATCTGGGTTGTATAGAACTGAGTGCTACCTCTGACATCCAGCAAAGAACTCGGTCTATATCCGCACAGTGCACAAGAAGTTAATCCAGTCGATAGTTATGTAAGTAAGCTTTCGAGAAGATTCTCCTCCAGTCAAATCTACAGATCAATCCTCAACACCTTGATTGAAGCCTTGTGAGAGACTCTGAAGCAGAGGACCCAACCAAGCCATTTCTGACACACAGAAATGGGAAGGCAGAGAACGTTTGCTTCAAGCTGCTAATATTGAGATAATCTGTTAAGCAACACTAGATAACTAATATTTTTTACTTTTGAGTAAAATAGCAAGGTACTGATCCAATGTTTAAAGTAGGTAAATCTTGTCTACAGTCAAGAGAAAGTAGCTGCAATATACAAACATTAAGCTTTTTCTCTACTTTGGAGTAGGTTAAAAACAGAGTCACGAAACCCCATTAAAATTATCATAAAATAGTTACATACTTGTGAATCAATAAAAATAATAAAAATGGAATTATTAATAGAAGTAAATTACAAATTACCTTCCTAAATGTCTGCACACAACAAACAGTTCTCTGAATGTCACTCTACTTGCTTATAGATCCCCTTATTGAAGTGCTCAGTGTCACCTCCAGGAAGCCACCTCTGATCTCCAGGGTCCATGTATGGTCTTGGTTTCACTTGCCCTTGCTAAGAACTTATTGTTTATGTCACTTACACAGCACTTAAAATATTCTACTGATAGTATCTTGTCCCTCTCATATGCACTTCTAAGTGAGTGAAACTTTCTGAGGGTATGTATAATATCTTTTACCTATCTAATACCAGCACAATATATAAACATTTATGACAGGCAAGATGCTCAAAAATCTGTTTTTGAATATTATGTTGCTGATGTTGCCAATAGAAATAATTTATGTCTCTTCTATTTCATAATGTAGTGAAAGTCTCTCAGTTGTGTCTGACTCTTTGCAACCCCAAGGACTGTAGTCCATGGAATTCTCTAGGTCAAAATACTGGAGTGGATAGCTATTCCCTTCTCCCAGGGATCTTCCCAACCCAGGGATCAAACCCTGGTCTCCCACATTACAGGCGGATTCTTTATCAGCTGAGCCACAAGAAGAAAAAAACTCAAGTAACAAAAGTTTTCAAGTCACAAAGTAACTCATTTGCATCATAGTAGAAAATTAGATAATTTGTTTAGTATTTTCAGACCTAGACACTCCTCTACACTTCTACATTTCCCATCATCTAGTCAGTCACCTATGTATACGCAGTGTAATTGTAAAACCAGCTCTGAAAAAAAGTACCTAGTTTCTCTGAATGATTATTGATTTTTCCTGTGGCATTCAGGCTGGTAATTAGACTAACACTTTACCCCATCTTTAAATTCTATGATAGCTTTGTGTAAGACACAAAGCTGGCATGTGTGAGACAAACATGTACTACTGGGTGGCATTTTACTCTGTGACCTTATTTTTAATCATCAAGGTATGCAGCTTGAAGTTACATATATTAATAGGTGAAGCATGGAAAACAAGTTGATAGATTGATATCTTAGTCCTGATGTTAATGTATTTAAACACAAGTGAACTCATAAGCAGTGTACAGAATAAATTTAAGTATTGATTACTTCTTTTGAAGGTCAATCCCCTCTTATCACTTGAATCTCTTGCAAATTTACAAAGTTAATTATTCCTGATTTAATAGCAAATCATGCTTGTTATAAATAAGATTTAACAAAAAGATTAAAATATAGAAAAAATTATAAATACCAACCAAAAATCTACCTCCCACAGAGAATCATTGTTAGTATGCTGAAGTACTTTGCAGAAAATTCAAATCATGCTAAAAGGAAAATATTTTTTTCTTTGGACGTTGGCAAATAATTTTTCTTCTGTATGGAACATTATTCCAAACATTCTTTGTCTGCTGAAATCCTGTTTATCCTTCTTGTTTCATCCTAGACAACCCTAGAGGAAGTCCTGACAAGTCAAAGCTGACTTTGACTCAACAAACTTTGCTCACCAAATTTTTATTCTGTTCTTTTTAGAACCTTCTTCTTTTATTTCAATACATACACACACATATCACATTTAAATTGTTTGATTCATTGTTTAATTCTATAGCTAGGTAATAATCCTCATGAGGGCAAGAACAATGCCTTGCATGCAACTGTACTCCCAAAATAGGTGTGTATCAAAATAACAATAAAAATTTCATAAATGAATGGCTGGACAAATAATTGGCCAGACTTAATACATAAATTTTGAGTGTATTTGATAATGATCAAATATTGAGAATAATATTTTGAATAGCTATGTAATATTCTATCATATAAATAGACCAATGCTTAATGAGAAATTCTTTTTTGTTGTTGTTCATTGATGTCATTTTAATGCTTTGATATTTTAGATAGCAATTCAGTGGTTGATTCTGTAATGTAATCTCAATCTCTATTTCTGATGATTTCTATATTCCTATAGAGTATATTCCTACAAGTAGAATATTTTTAACTTCTTGATGCTACTGCCAGATTACTTTTTTTGCAAGATTAATGACTAGTAATGTTAACAGTAGTTATGACCCCATGAACTGTAGCCCACCAGGCTCCTCTGTCCATGGATTTCTACAAGCAAGTATACTAGAGTGGGTAGCCATTCTCTTCTCCAGAGTATTTTCCTAACCCAGGGACTGAACCCTGGTCTCCTGCATTAGAGGCAGATTCTCTACCACCAGAGAAGATCTTATTTCTTATTATTTAATTCTTTAATAGGTGACAACCTCTGGTCTCATTTATAGTTATATGATGAAGGTTAAATATTCTGTTCATAGATTTGTCATTAATCTATTATAATAATGTACATCTATTCATTTATTATAATTATTTCTATTTCTCATTTATAGATTATCTGCCAACATTCCTGTTTCATTACTGAAGTGGCATTTGATTTGTGGAATTTTTTATGTCCACATATTCTGCTACACAATGTTGGAAACTACAAGCTTCTGCATGACCCAAGTAGCATACAGGCTAAACTAAGCATAAGTTCATAGTTCCATTATTTTTAATGATGCACACATGATTCCTCTAAATTACCAGGAAGCCATCTCTGTAGTCTCACATCTAGCACATTTTGTTGGAATATATTGTTTAAAAATGAGTAGCTATTAAAAAATGAGTAATTATTAGTGAATGAATGAGTCAGTCGCATTTCCATCCATATTGTCATGAAAATAGTAGGAGTATGAGGTAGTAAGAAAGACAAATTTTGATGACAAGCAAATGTTAAAAATGTATAGACTCTGGCGTTTGCCTGTTTCTCTATGTTTTCTAGAAATATCCATTTCTTAATTAAGCACTGCCATCAAATTATCATTCATAATTTGGAAAAGTTTGATGTGTTTACATGGAGAGAGTAATTTTGCCTCCTATGACACATTGGATCTTCCATCACATCCTCAATGGAAACTATTTTTCCAAATGCAATAATACTTTTTGAGACAGTGTATGGTGAGAGTATGGGCTTCCCAAGTGGCACTGAAGGCAAAAACCCTGCTTGCCAATGCAGGAAACATAAGAGATACAGTTTTGATCTCAGAATCTGGAAGAGCTCCTGGAGGAGGGTATGGCAACCCACTCCAGCATTCTTGCCTGGAGAATACCATGGATGGAGGAGACTGATGGGCTAGAGTCCATAGCGTTGCAAAGAATAAAGCATAACTGGAGTGACTTAGCACAAACGCACACATACAGTGGGAGCATAGGCAATTATTGTAGGCAAAATCTTACTTTCCCTGAATTGTGTCATATGTGTGTGTGTAAGTTGCTTCAGTTGTGTCCAACTCACAACAGCTGTGTCCATTGTGTCACAATGACAGCACACCAGCCTTCCCTGTCTATCACCAACTCCCAGAGTATACTCAAGTCCATAGAGTCGATGATGCCATCCAACCATCTCATCCTTTGTTGTCCCCTTCTCCCGCCTTCAATCTTTCCCAGCATGAGGGTCTTTTCCAATGAGTCAGTCCTTCACATCAGGTGGCCAAAGTGTTGGAGTTTCTGCTTCAACATCAGTCCTTCCAATGTATATTCAGGACTGATTTCCCTTAGGATTGACTGGTTGGATCTCCTTGCAGTCCAAGGGACTCTCAAGAGTCTTCTCCAACACCCCATTTCAAAAGCATCAATTCTTCGATGCTCAGCTTTCTTTATAGACTAACTCTCACAACTGTACACGACTACTGGGAAAACCACAGCTTTGGCTAGACGGACCTTTGTTGGCAAAGTAATATGCTCTATTAACCACTATATAATGTTAATTGAATCCTCAACTCCACTAATGCCCAGTTTCATCATCTATACTATTAAGATATTGGAGTAGATATCTCTTTTGTTAATGTGTATCACATGCAGTAATTTTAACTTTTAAGTCAAATTTAACAGAAGGTGCCGGGAGCCATCAGGATGCCCCCTTGCTCGGATGACAAGGTCACGAGCCTAGGAAAGAAATTGCAAAGCTGACTTTCTTTATCCGGGCATCCTGGGAAAGCCCTACCCTGGTATTTTTCTTGGAAGTTCTGTCCATGCTCAGAACATTGGCTCATCTCAGTAGGTTAGTCACAGTTGGAAAGAATTCGTCCTGAGATAATCCCCCCAGACCTTATCGACCAGAGGATCAGGGAAGGTGGATCATCTTCCTCGGGGGCTAAGGAGGAATGAAAGGGACATTTAAATAGGTTACTACTCCTCCTACTAATTACTGGGGAGTTTACCAAGAGTTCTCTGGGGGTCATGGCAAGGCCACCACCAGAAAGGCTCGTACTTGGGTCACCTTTCCACCTCCCACTCCCCTGACCACTCCACGGAGGAGGCTCGCTTCCTTGAAGAAATCAGGCTCGATTGAGACTTAGGAATGCTCATAATTGTGGCCAGCATAGTTGGAGATATTGATTGCTTTAGGATATGTAGACATAGGAATTCATTACAGTAGTTATAAGGTTAATAGGATTTTATTGCTAAAGCAGTTCTGCTTGACTGTCTCTTAGTCCTCTTTCCTCTCTCTAAACTGTCTCTTTGTCCTCTTTCCTCTTTTCTCGTAAGAACTTGAGTAGGTTACTAGAATAAACAGTCTCAAACTTAAGCCCTTCCCTCTAGCTTCTACATAGTTGTACCTGATAAGAGAAATGTAACCTTTCTACTTAGGTTGATGTACTTATCATGATTGAATGAAGTATACCGAAGACATTCAAATGGTAAACATACTATTGTTAAATCTAATTACATAAAAATCTGACTTCTGCAAAGGGAATGTTTCATGATAGTTTGGGGAATAAACTCAATGATAAGGTTGCTATGGGAGGTAGAAAACAAAAAATTGTATAGAACGATAGGTGATGTAATGGGGGTGTCTTTTGGCTATAAAAACTGTAAACCAACAACAATAAAGGAGAGACTGCTCCATCACCACACATCGACTCAGTTCAGTTCTTCTTCCGCCAACGCCACTCATCCCTCAAGACCCCTGGACCCCGCCTGGGCTGGACCCCGGCAAGAAGGGCTTTTTAAATGCTTAAGTGGAAGTTTGTTTTGTTTCTACATTTGCTACTCTACATTGTTGAAACAATCTTTGTTCTCTCCAGTATAGAATGGGCTCAGTCACTTCAGTTATGCTTGACTCTTTGCAACCTATGGACTGTAGCCCACTGGGATCTTCTGTCCATGGGATTCTCCAGGCAAGAATACTGAAGTGGATTACCATGCCCTCCTCCAGGGAATCTTCCTGACCCAGGAATTGACTCATATCTCTGGCGTCTCCTCCATTGCAGGCAGATTCTTTACCCACTGAGCCACCTGGGAAGCCCCATATAGAATATGCCATTTTAAAATATGAGTAACCAAGCTGATGTTGTGTTGATTTTTTTTCAAAGATTTTATAATTTACATTGTACTGTGCTGTAACCTAATTGTGTAGTCTGTAAGGTGTAGAACTCTGTACACATAATCAGGAGCTATGTTCTTGGATTCATTCAGAGAACAGAGATTAGGATAAAGTTAGGATGATTAAGTTGTGTATTATTAAGGATCAGCTGAGTTACAACATTTCCATGAAGTTTGACATGTGCACAAATGGAGAAAAACAAAAGATCTAAAAAGATAGAAAAGGAATTGACTGGTATTCTATCTGGCACTAGAAACAAAGATACTGGACAAAGTTCACTCACTTACTGTATACCTGTACTTCCTATCTAATCATTCCTAATATTTTTTTTCCCCAAAGAAAATATTTTATCCTAAAAATTTCAGGTCTTCTTTCAGGAAATACTAGGGATGGAGCTTAAGGTGTTCTGAGTATACTCATGCAATCGTTATTCAACCATGTACTGTCCTGCAGAAACCAGTGAGAGATGCCAGAGAGGGTTACAATATCTCTTATTGTAGGATACAGCACACAACCCTTTTGAAAAGAGCTAATCAGGCTCCTCAGCAGCTTTGCTGATCCAAATGTAAACTGTATATTCTTCCTGGAGAAGGCAATAAAAGGCATTGGTATGCAAAAATGCTGAGCAAACAGTGAATACTGGAGAACTTCAGTAAGATACAATGTCATATGTCATTCTGGTGAGAAATAAAAAAGGATACTAGCTACTGGTGAGTTTTAAATATCCCAGGATACTTCTCCCAGGATGGAACTGTAAATCTATGCATTCTGGCAATATTCCAGTTTGGGTAATTGTCTTCTGTCTCCCTAAATCTCTTTTTCTTTTTCTTTTACATTGAAAATCTCCCACTTTCTGTCCCAAGTAAATTAGACAATCATTCACTTAGAAAGGGATTTTATAAGAAAGCAAATGTAAATCTATCTGTAAAATGCCAAATAATGTGCACACTTAAACTGCTATTGCCTTTATCATTACTATTATTAATTTATAGGTTGTTATCTGCTAGAATATTTTGTTGTCCTTGGGTATTATATTAGTTTGTATCTTTCTTTCAGATTATCTTAAAATCATATAATATAAACTTCAGTTATATTTTCTAGGTTAAATAAATTCATTTTGCCTTTGGTTATATTGTATTTTGATTTTAATAGCATACATTTATTTATATCACACATAATATCAACCATGTTCTTAAGTATATCTTTAGTTGGCAGACATTTTTTTTAAGGTCCCCTCAAAGATCTGAACCTTTTTCAAAAAAATCAATCATCTAGCATTTCTCATCTCCCATTTATTCTTCAAATCAGTCTCAGAAAAAGCCAAACTATACCCTGTGACATTTCAGAGCTTTGCTAGTCTGCATTTATAAGGTTAGGATAAGCCTAACGTAAAAAATAATAATGAAACTACGGTCTATCCTGTTATATAATTGGAAAGGCAAAGAGAAGGCTCAGTCTCTTCAACTTGCTGGCTAAATGTGCCTTTGTTACCTTAAAGTTTTGTTACTTTTAAAAATACAAAACCCCAGAGAGGTCAAATAAAACTGTAAACAATTGCACATATGTAGGGTTAAGTAAATTCCCTATCTTTTCCTGAAAGCAATTTTGATAGGGTAGCCAGGGAAATTATAATGAAAATTGAGGTACTTCGGAGTAGGATGAGACAAATGATGATTTCGTGGGGGAAAGAGAAAAAAAAAAGAAAAAAGAAAGACTGCCCAGAAAAGATCAGAGATCTACTTCATCCACTTCCATCTGAGTCTGACTCAGTCTAATTTTTTATGCTTCTTTTTATTTAAGTGACTGGGCTCCCTCCTACATAATGCCTATTGCAAATCCACTGGATATTTTTCATTATGTTCCTAACGATATTTCTGCATAGAACAAGACAATATAAAAATAGTTTGAACTTTTCTTAAGTTGAGTGAGGGCTATACCAGGTTTATTTATTCTGCTAAAGATGTTCTCTAACATAATCTTAAAATAGCCCCTTGAAATTGCTGATAGATATGTGGGAGTTTAATGCATGTATTTGAGAGGAAAAATTAACTATGTACAGTGTACAAAGAACATTCTGATTGAAAGGTGCTATATAAACGAGATATATTTTTTCATATTCTGTTCACACCAGAAAACATTTGCTGAAAACTGACCATGGTATGTCTATAGATAGAAGATACTGAAATTTTAATAAATGTGATTCAGACTTATGTAGGACTGCAGACTGGATCTTAAATCTGATTCCTCCATGAGCTATTAAATTAATCAATCAAACAATATATAATGATATCAGAAAAAAATTACCTTTGTTTTGAGATTTTTTTAGGTGAGAGTCTGCTTCTTTATTATAAAGAAAATTAATTAATTAATTAATCAATTTAAAAAATTTTAAAAAAGAGAGTCTGCTTCTTAAAGCCTGCTGTAGATTGATTGAATTCAACTGAAAAAAATACCTAATTTCATCAGATGGCTTTATAATTTTTTCCCTGACTTAGATTGTGATACTCACATTAGCCCAATGTGAAACAGAACATCTACATAAACCATGAAATGTCCCCAAACCTGAAACTGATTCGGTAGGATCAATTTTTCATTCTTGTTAACTTGGCAGTAAGATCTAATGCTGTTCATGGGGTTCTCAGTATTCAAGGCAAGAATACTGAAGTGGTTTGCATTCCCTTCTCCAGTGGACCACTTCAGTATTCTTGCCTTGAGAATCCCATGAACACCATGAAAAGGCAAAAACATACAACACTGGAAGATGAATTTCCCAGATCAGTAGGTGCCCAATATGCTACTGGAGATCAGTGGCGAAATAACTCCAGAAAGAATGAAGAGACAGAGCCAGAGCAAAAACAGCACCCAGTTGTGGATGTGAGGTAATGAAAGTAAGTCCAATGTTATAAAGAACAATATTGCATAGGAACCTGGAATGTTAGGTCCATGAATCAAGGCAAATCGCAGGTGGTCAAACAAGAGATGGCAAGAGGGAACATTGATATTTTAGGAATCCGTGAACTAAAATGGACTCGAATGGATGAATTTAACTCAGATGACCATTATATCTACTACTGTGGGCAAGAATTGCTTAGAATAAATGGAGTAGCCATCATAGTCAACAAAAGAGTCTGAAAGGCAATACTTGGATGCAATCTCAAAAATGACAGAATCATCTCTGTTCGTTTCTGAGGCAAACCATTCAATATCACAGTAATCCAAGTCTATGTCCCAACCAGTAATGCTGAAGAAGCTGAAGTTGAATGGTTCTATGAAGACATACAAGACTTTCTAGCAGTAACACCCCCCCCCCAAAAAAAAGATGTCCTTTTCCTTATAGGGGACTGGAATGCAAAAGTAGGAAGTCAAGAAACACCTGGAGTAACAGGCAAATTTGGCCTTGGAGTACAGAATGAAGCAGGGCAAAGGCTAAGAGAGTTTTTGCCAAGAGAAGGCACTAGTCATAACAAATACCCTCTTCCAACAAAACAAGAGAAGACTCTATGCATGGACATCACCAGATGGTCAATACCGAAATCAAATTGATTATATTCTTTGCAGCCAAAGATAGAGAAGCTCTATACAGTTAGCAAAATAAGACTGGGAGCAGATCGTGGCTCAGATCATGAACTCCTTATTGCCCAATTCAGACTTAAATTGAAGAAAGTAGGGAAAACCATTAGACCATTCAGATATGACTAAATCAAATCCCTATGAGTATACAGTGAATGTGACAAGTAGATTCGAGGGATTAGATCTGATAGAAGGAGTGCCTGAAGAACTATGGATGGAAGTTCGTGACCTTGTACAGGAGGCAGTGATCAAGACCATCCATCCCCAAGAAAAAGAAATGTAAAAAGGCAAAATGGTTGTCTAAGGAGGCCTTACAAATAGCTGAGAAAAGAAGAGAAGCAAAAGGCAAAGGAGAAAAGGAAAGATATTTCCATTTGAATGCAGAGTTCCAAAGAGTAGCAAGAAGAGATAAGAAAGCCTTCCTCAGTGATCAATGCAAAGAAAGGGAGGATAACAATAGAATGGGAAAGACTAAGAAATCTCTTCAAGAAAACTAGAGATACCAAAGGAACATTTCATGCAAAGATGGGCTCAATAAAGGACAGAAATGGAGAAGACATTAAGAAGAGGTGGCAAAAATACATGGAAGAATTGTACAAAAAAGATTTTCATGACCCAGATAATGACAATGATGTGATCACTCACCTAGAGCCAGACATCCTGGAATGTGAAGCCAAGTGAGCTTTAGGAAGCATCACTACAAACAAAGCTAGTAGAGGTGATGGAATAGAAGCTGAGCTATTTCAAATCCTAAAAGATGATACTGTGAAAGTGCTGCACTCAATATGCTAGCAAATATGGAAAACTCAGCAGTGGCCACAGGACTGGAAAAGTTTAAGTTTTCATTCTGATCCCAAAAAAAGGCAATGTCAAAGAATGCTCAAACTACCACACAATTGCACTCATCTCACACGCTAGCAAAGTGATGCTCAAAATTCTCCAAGCCAGGCTTCAACAGTACATGGACCATGAACTTCCAAATGTTCAAGCTGGATTTAGAAAAGGCAGAGGAACCAGAGATCAAATTGCCAACATCATTGGATCATTGAAAAATGAAGAGAGTTTCAGAAAAACATCTACTTCTGCTTTTATTGGCAATACCAAAGCCTTTGACTGTGTGGATCACAACAAACTGTGGAAAATTCTTAAAGAGATGGGAATAACAGACCTCCTGACCTGCCTCCTGAGAAATCTGTATGCAGGTCAGGAAGCAACAGTTAAACTGGACATGAAACAACAGACTGGTTCCAAATCAAGAAAGGAATATGGCAAGGCTGTATATTGTCACCCTTCTTATTTAACTTATGCACAAATACAATGAGAAATTCTGGACTGGATGAAATTCTAGCTAGAAATTCTAGCTGCAATCAAGATTGCCAGGAGAAATATCAATAACCTCAGATATGCAGATGACACTGTACTTATGGCAGAAAGTGAAAAAGAACTAAAGAGCCTGTTGGTGAAATTGAAAGAAGAGGGTGAAAAAGTTGGCTTCAAAGTCAACATTCAGAAAACTAAGACCATGGTACTGGGTCCCATCACTTCATGGCAAATAGATGGGGAAACAGTGGAAACAGTGACAGACTTTATTTTGGGGGGTCCAAAATCACTGCAGATGGTGACTCCAGCCATGATATTAAAAGATACTTGCTTCTGGATGAAAAGTTATGACCATCCTTGACAGCTTATTAAAAAGCAGAGATATTACTTTGCCAACAAAGGTCCATCTAGTCAAGGCTATGGTTTTTCCAATAGTCATGTATGGATGTGAGAGTTGGACTATAAAGAAAGCTGGGCACCAAAGAATTGATGCTTTCGAAGTGTAGTGTCGGAGGAGACTATTAAGAATTCCTTGGACAACAAAGAAATCCAACCAGTCCATCCTAAAGGAAATCAGTCCTGAATATTCATTGGAAGAACTGATGTTGAAGCTTAAACTCCAACACTTTGGCCATCTGATGTGGAGAACTGACTCATTTGAAAAGACCCTGATGCTGGGAAAGATTGAAGGTGGGAGGAGCAAGGGACGACAGAGGATGAAACAGTTGGATGGCATCACTGACTCAATGGACATGAGTTTGAATAAACTCCGGGAGTTGGTGATGGATAGGGAGGCCTGGTGTGCTGCTGTCCATAGGGTGGCAAAGAGTCAGACATGACTGAGTGATTGAACTTAACTGAACTGAATAGTTAGTAAGATGTTCTCATGAAGCTAATTTCTATAAAATTCCTAGGGCTATAAGCAAACAAAACCTCAATCCTATGTATCTTGGGACTTTGGTGGTATTTCTACTGCTAATCAGAATGAGAAGAAACATGTGTGTGTGTGTGTGTGTGTGTGTGTGTGTGTGTGTACATGTGTGTGTGTGTACATGTGTGTGTTTTAGAAGGTACATGTCTTATAGAAAATATATTCTATTCCAGACAACATATGCCCCATAGTGCCAAAAATTATTAATCAACAAGAGCAATCTATTTAAAAGGGTTAAAAATGTTTAAGTCAGTGATTACATATTGAACATAGGGGAAAATATGAGCAGTGATTGAAGCACATTGTGCTTTTAGGATCCCTGTAGCATCAGTTGCACACTAAGATATTGGCAGATACCTCTTCAACTGAAAAAAAATCTCTAAAGGTTTTTTAATAGTAGCTAACTTCTAACATTTATGTAATGAAACAAATGAAAATTTAAACACTTGTCAACCACACCAAAGATACCCACAGGAAATCAATAGTAAAAGTGTTTCCAGCATTTTGGCTATACTCTAGGCATCTTTGGGCCTCCTCTCTGGCTCACCTGGTAAAGAATCCATCTAAATGCAGGTGACCTGGGTTTGCTCCCTGGGTTGGGAAGGTCCCCTGGAGAAGGGAAATGCTACCCGCTCCAGTATTCTGGCCTGGAGAATTTCATGGATTGTATAGTCCACGGGGTCGCAAAGAGTCGGACATGATTGAGTGACTTTCACTTCACTAGACATCTTTAAATTATGTTATACTTGGACTTACTTGTATCCAATTTGGTTTGCAAACATGATCTAAAGGTTTTCATATTTGTGTTCATTGGCAGCATCTGTTGTAAAACCTCAAAAAAACTTGTCCAACAAGCATCACATTGCATCCTAATGTTTCTTGCTCAGTTTAGTCCATCATTCTCACTTGTTCATTGATGGGTACAGGCAAGGAGGCAGGAGTAACCTAAAATGATGTGACACAACATGACACATCAATCAAGGATTGTTTGAAAAAGGATGCAATTCAGAGTTTTCAAAGTTTTTCCTTTTGGTAGAGAAAGGTTTTTAATTTGTCTTAGGGGATAAAAAAAGATGAAGGGCCAATCCAAAATTGAAAGAGGAAAAAATACAGTATTGATCCAATGCTGCTTGCTGAGTCATAAGGAAATTGAAACTGCTCTAAGGAAAGAAAGGTAACCAACAAAGCTGATGAAAACCCTGAGGAAAATGTTCAAAATGAGACCACTGCATCATAATCATTTCATGTTGGCAAGCTTGTCAAGGCTTCAAAGAGAAGGATGGTGGGAACTGAGATCAGTCCCCAATTGAAGTGCATACAGATAGATTTAAATTAACTTCTGAAATGTTCAGTGGTCCTCAAAAGGATTTAATTCCCTAACTTTGGACAAATCTTTCAAGGAGGTAGATAATAAGGATTCTTCTTTGGCTAGAGCACTATATTGCTCTGGGAGAAATAACACTAAGTTCCTCTATTTTGTTTGCATTCAAGGATGGAGTACAGAATAGTACCAAGATTCCTCCCCACCTGCTCATATCACTCCAGCTGCTAAGTGAAGTCTTATGTGGAGTTTTATTATCACCCTATGAGTAATACATGCCTTTTTCAAAACAATTTAAATGATGTGATCATGGGAATTTTGATATACACAACATTTGTCATAATGTAAAAAGAAATTCTAAACTGTAACCTTAATCTTCAGGGATCTAAAGATAAATTTCATTTAGTTTCTCTCTATTTAGTAATATACAATGTAATTATGTGATTGTCCTAATACATCTTCCTTTAATATACTAAAGAGGGTAATCACATGATAAAATGTTTCTCTCTCTTTCTCCTTTAAATGTATAGTCTTTGCCCTTTATTTAGTCAACATTTATGTCCTAAGTATGTGTGTTTCTGCTTGATTTATTCTTTAAACTAAAGTTTTATCTTCATGATCTCCTTGAATCTAAAATATCATTTAACTCTTGACTTTTAGCATTTATGAGAGGGAGTTCACAATCATGGGATCCCAGATGCTTAAGGAGAAATTGGGCAAAAAGCTTAGAGAAACTGACCTCTTCAAGTTAATAATAAAAGTTTTATGAAACAATAATAACTTCTCTATAAAATAACAAAGGTGAATGAAAACTGGGTACAAAATTGTAAAATAATATTTTGGAAAAAAACTTTAATTTTATAAACTGCATTCAAAATGACCATAGAGATAGCTGGAACATGCCCATCCCCTAGATCCCATGGTGGTGTTGGCATCAATACTATATTGGTCTTTAACTCTAATTTTTTTTTTTAATTTTTAACCGGTGAGTATCCAGAAGTAGCTCCTGGAAAGGGGACTCTGGTGATTATTGACTTCTTCCCCCATGGTGGTTAAACCATGAATATTAAGATGAACATGATCCTTGCCCCAGTGGTACATATAATCCAAAATTAAAAAAGAGAGTTTGAAAACACAGACTAAATAACGTCTGAAAACAGGATGTGTGCAAAGTGCTACATGATTGCTTGTGCTGTGGGAGAGTGGAATGGGGCAACCTAACCTAACCAGGAACAAGGGCAAAGAATGATATCAGAGCCCTAGTAACAATTCTATCCTACAAGAATATGAACAGCATAAATAAGTAATGATCAAGATTTAGATGGGATTATAAGCACTGTCTGATGCTGAAATCCCTTTTTAAAAATCACCAACAAATGGTTTTTAAATTTCTGCATAAAAAATTCAAGAGGAGGAAATTTGTTCCCCCTGGATATTTCATTCTATTTTATGCCAGCTTGGTTATATATTGAGAGGAAATTTTGACTCCATATTCTGTCTTTTGATCTGAATTCTACCACTTAAAAAACAAGGGGAACTTTTGTTCCATATGACTATCTCAAAATACTGCAGAAGACTATCATATTTTCCCCAAGACTTTTATTCTCTCAAGCAAAATTCCTTTGATGATATATTCCCAATTTACGTAGTAACCCTTATCATCATCCTTAAAATGGGATATAATTTGTTTGGTTTCCCTTACTAAAATGTGGTGAGAAAGTTTAAGTTGGTCTTCCCTGATGGCTCAGTGGTAAAGAATACGTCTGCCAATGCAGGAGGGACATGAGTTCTATCCCTAGGTCAAGAAGATTCCTTGTAGCAGGAATGACAACCCACTCCAGTATTCTTGTCTGGGAAATCCCATGGACAGAGGGGCCTGGCAGACTACAGTCCATGGGGTCACAAAAGATCTTAATGACTAAACAACAAAAATGAAAATTTTAGGCTAAGGTTTCTAAATCTTTTTAAGTCTTACAGATTATTTTTTAAATCAGAATGCAGTATTTAACATTTATTCTTACTAAATTTCATCTTAGTTAAATGTTGCATGATATTCCAAATAGCTAAGAACTTTAAGGTCTCATTCAGTCACCCAGTGTTTTGCATACGCCTGAGTGTTAATGACTAGTGAAATATGATTCTCTTATCTTTTACTGTTTCAGAAAACTGTGAAATATTATTTTGTTAATAAATATATAAAGAAAATGCATTTATCTTCCTCTATATTTTCTATCAATTTCTGGGCAGAGTTTTAGTGATTTGTGTAAAAGTAGCATCTATTTATAACCGTTATTTGAAAAACTGTGGACTTGATCTTAGGCAATGAAAAGGGGAATCAAAGATATATAAATATGAAACACATTTACCTTTGAAGAACAGTAATCATAAAGCAAATTTAGTGCCGGACAATTTAGGATTCATACACTATATCTGCTGTACTAACTAGGTGATCTAGTTCAGTGAAGTTCAGTACCTCAGTCATGTCCGACTCTTTGTGACCCCATGGACAGCAGCACACCAGGCTTCCCTGTCCATCACCAACTCCCAGAGCTTGCTCAGACTCATGTCCATTGAGTTGGTGATGCCATCCAACTGTCTCATCCTCTGTTGTCCCTTTTCTTCCTGCCCTCAATTTTTCCCAGTGTCAGGGTCTTTTCAAATGAGTCAGCTCTTTGCATCAGGTGGCCAAAGTATTGGAGTTTCAGCTTCAGCATCAGTTCTTCCAATGAATATTCAGGACTGATTTCCTTTAGGATTGACTAGTTGGATCTCTTTGCAGTCCAGGGGACTCTCAGGAGTCTTCTCCAACACCACAGTTCAAAAGTCTCAATTTTTCATCGCTCAGCTTTCTTTACAGTCCAATTCTCACATCCATACATAACTACTGGAAAAACCAGAGCTTTGACCTTTGTCTATAAAATAATGCCCCTGCTTTTTCATATGCTGTCTGGGTTTCTCATAGCTTTTCTTCCAAGGAGCAAGTGTCTTTTAATTTCATGGCTGCAATCACCATCTGCAGTGATTTTGGAGCCCACAAAAATAAAGTCTGTCAGTGTTCCATTGTTTCCCCATCTATTTGCCATGAAGTGATAGGACCAGATGCCATGATCTTCGTTTTTTGAATGTTGAGTTTTAAGCCAGCTTTTTCACTCTCCTCTTTCACTTTCATCAAGAGACTTTTTAATTCTTCTTCACTTTCTGTCATAAGGGTGGTGTCATCTGCATATCTGAAGTTATTAATATTTCTCCCGGAAGCCTTGATTCCAGCTTGTACTTCACCTAGCCCAGCATTTTGCATGATGTTCTCTGCATAAAAGTTAAATAAGCAGGGTGACAATATACAGCCTTGACATATTCCTTGCCCAATTTGGAACCAGTCCATTGTTCCATGTCCGGTTCTAACTGTTGCTTCTTGACCTGCATACAGATTTCTCAGGAGGCAGGTAAGGTGGTCTGGAATTCCCATCTCTTGAAGAATTTTCCAGTTTGTTGTGATCCACACAGTCAAAGGCTTTAGTGTAGTCAATAAAGCAGAAGTAGATGTTTTTTCTGAAACTCTCTTGCTTTTTCTATGCTCCAATCAATGTTGCCAATTTGATCTCTGGTTCTTCTGCCTTTTCAAAATCCTGCTTGAACATCCGGAAGTTCTCAGTTCACATACTGTTGAAGCCTAGCTTGGAGAATTTTCAGCATTATTTTGCTAGAGTGGGAGATGAGTGCAATTGAGCTGTAGCTTGGCCATTCTTTGACATTGCCTTTCTTTGGGATTGGAATGAAAACTCATCTTTTCCAGTCTTGTGGCCACTGGTGAGTTTTCCAAATTTGCTGACATATTCATGCAGTACTTTCAGAGCATCATCTTTAGGATTTGAAGTAGCTCAGCTGGAGTTCCATCACCTCCACTAGCTTATTTGTAGTGATGCTTCCTAAAGCCCACTTGACTTCGCACTCCAGGATTTCTGACCCTAGGTGAATGATAACACCATTGTGATTATCTGGGTCATGAAGCTCTTTTTTATATAATCTTCTGTGCATTCTTCCCGCCTCGGACATTACTTACTTCTACATTGTGATTTTCTGACATAGAAACACACACATATATACATGCACTCTTAATTTCATCTATCTTACCAACTCAGTGTGTGAACTGAATTATTACATGCATTACATGACTTTAGGCAGCAGTATTTTCTCTCTTCCCAGAAGTTTATAATAACCTTGAGGAGATAGACAAGTTTACAAGTAACAAACTAATTTGAATGAACATGGTAAGTAAGCAGGAGGCAGAAGTGTCCAGAGGGGTTATATTTAAATCACCAAATAAATGCTTACAATTTTGAAATCAAGTGTGGTGGTGTATGACTTAAATTCTTCCCTAGCAAAGGTAGATAACTGGGGATTGAGGGCAGAAAAAGAGTTTGGATGTAGAATCTGCTTTAGATTATACAAATGAATATACAGACGGTGCCATCCTTAACCAACCATTGTTTTTCTGTAAATGTAAGAATCCATCTTCTCAGCAAGGTGTCTACATTTTTTACAGTTGCATTTTCTCTTTTAATTTCAATTCTCTCGTTTTTTTCTTTCAATTCTTTGACTGCTGAGAAGATTTTATTTCTGCTGGCAATAATGCAGAAAGACACAGAAAGTTTCATCTTGAAACTGAACTCTCAGAGGCATGGTTGCCTAGTCCTGAAGAGCACTAAGCCATCCTGAACTTGGAGAGTCCGGGTTTAGGTATAAGAAATTATATGTGCTATAGTCACAATGCTGGAGATTCTTATATGTGTTGTCAAATAGCTCAGCAAGGATAGCAGTTGGCATGGGCTTTTTGGTGGACTTTTTGCTTCTTGGGATTCAGTGGCAATCCCTTTTCATTTTTTCCTGCTTCTGCAGAGAGAGAAACAGTAGAAGCAAGTCCTCAAAACACTCCTGCTCCTAGAAACACAGCCTTCAGTGCCCCAGCTCATCCTTGCAGCGGAAGAAAGAAGTCCACCATGGCCGTAATCAGGCCTGGGCCAATTCTCTTTTATAGTCAACAAATATATGTGAATAAGAGTCTCATTTTCAGTTCTCACTTTGTTAAAGCATGAGTCAATAAAATTCAGTTTAACAGACAAACTGCATTTATAGAGCATTCCCCAGTATTATCATTGCTCTATTTTTGATACATATATATAGAGAGAGAGGGAGAGAGAGAGAAAGATAATATGCATCATATATAATGTATTACACATATGTATATGTATATGTGTGTACATGTATATATATGTGTATATATATAAAATACATGTATATGTAATGTTCCCTTCCCTCTCCTCAGAGTACAATCTTCTTTTCCTTTGGTCAGCAGCACATACTCCTAGTGTCTATTGTGTCTGGTCCAGAACAATGACCTTCAGTTTAATCTTTTCAGGACAATTGCGTTTCTCAGCATTCGTTTCTTACCTGAGAAGTGGCAGCTGGCTTTATCACCCTTTCCAAGCACTTCTCTGAATAAAGAACAAAGTTCACAGCAATTTTAGGTAGAAGCAACAAATAACAAGTGATTGCTAGATCTCAAAAAGCATTTTCTAAGCACTGCTGTGAATTGCCATTTAATCTAAGCTTCCTCACTTCCCAAGGACAAACTCTCAACCTGTCACAGACTGTGTTCCAAGAGTACAAACAACCAGTACTACCAGACCTTACCAGGCACTTAAGCAGAGGATGACATGGCCCCAAATATTTCCTGCTAACTTAATTCGTATGAATTGATATTTTAAGTTCCCAAATCCCTGGGACACTGAATAGTTCAAGTTTCTGGAATACCAAGACTGGTACAATCTCCAAGAAAATTTCTTCACATATGTGTTTTAGAAGCCAGTTTGCAGTTCTTCTCCAGCAAGAAAAGAACTGTGTTGTGGGGCTTCTTTAAGCACAACGTACAGAAGAGTAACTGTTACTGAATTTATACTGAAAACATAGCTATTTATACTTTCCAAAGCAATTTTCTGTATTAACAGTTTAATTGTACTTCATTAAAAATATATAAAGCAGGAATACCTAACAGATATTATATTTAAACTTAATGAGGAGGTGAATGATATGGGTTGAGTGCAAGGGTATTGGAATCAGAAAGAATCTGAATCTCAGCTTTGTCATTTGCTCTTTCTTAAAGCTATTTATTCTGGCTTCCTCCAGTTCTACAGTTTTAAAATAGAAACTTACTCATAGAGTTGTTTTGAGTAGTGTATCAGTTCACTTCAGTTCAGTTCTGTCACTCAGTCGTGTCCAACTCTTTGCAGCCTCATGAATCACAGCACGCCAGGCCTCCCTGTCCATCACCAACTCCTGGAGTCTACCCAAACTCATGTCCGTTGAGTCGGTGATGCCATCCAACCATCTCATCCTCTGTTGTCCCCTTCTCGTCCTGCTCTCAATCCTTCCCAGCATCAGGGTCTTTTCCAATGAGTCAGCTCTTCTCATGAGGTGACCAAAGGATTGGAGTTTCAGCTTCAACATCAGTCCTTCCAATGAGTAGCCAGGACTGACCTGCTTTAGGATGGACTGGTTGGATTCTCCTTGCAGTCCAAGGGATTCTCAAGAGTTTTCTCAACACCACACTTCAAAAGCATCAATTCTTCGGCACTCAGATTTCTTTATAGTCCAACTCTCACATCCATACATGACTACTGGAAAAACCATAGCCTTGACTAGACGGACCTTGGTTGACAAAGTAATGTCTCTGTTTTTTAACATAATGTCTAGATTGGTCATAACTTTCCTTCCAAGGAGTAAAGCATCTTTTAATTTCATGGCTGCAATCACCATCTGCAGTGATTTTGGAGCCCAAAAACATAAAGTCTGACACTGCATCTGGTAAATACACAGAATACTGCCCACTATGTATTAAGTGCTCAATAAAAGTTAAATGGTATTTATATTAACAATATTGCTTAGTAGTGGTAAAATGAGATACAAAGTTCAAATGATCGAAAGACATGATTAGTGACAAAGTGGAATTTAGAAGTCACTTTCTTTCAACTCCTGTGTAACTATCCTCAGTATTTTCCTGATATATTACAGTAAATAATAAATAGAATAAAATAAAATAAAATAAATAGAATAAAAAGTCACATGGAAATACAAGATATGGACAATTGTATATGACAGGTTTTCTGCCCCAGAAAACCAATAATTCTAAACTTTTGCCTGGAGTTTTTGAATTCCCAGAAACCATCCACTAGATTCAAATATTTGATATGAATATATGAATAAATATTACATATTTCTGTGTATACTATATTGATAATTTTGTAAATAAATGTGTTTTAAACAAAAAGGGCAATGTAAACATATACTGGAGCAATAAGAGAAACATACTTATGAAGACTGCTGTACATTTTTCTTTTGTTTTAATGATTATTTTAAGAATGAAAGACATGCTTGTTTATTTTTCAAAACTTGGGAGGGGAAAGAGCAAAGCAAGAAAGCAAAGAAGAGAAATCATATTTAGAACTATGATGTATCACTGCATAAACTTTATTTCAGCCGTATATATATTTAATATTTTGATTATAGACATAAATATTTAGAAAAGCAGTAATAAGGTTTAAAACACATTCAGCTTAATAATATATAGGGACATTTTCACAAATAGTTTAATATGTATTTTTCTTAATAGCAAATCAAGTATCTTATTGATAAGTAAGTACTTTAAGTATAAACCTATAGTAAACATTTAGGTCATTTCTTATTTTTCTATTTAAAGGGCACTTGTACACAAATAACTCAAAAATAACAGGAATCTTTTAATGGAAATTCCTAGAAATCCAATTTCTGAGATAAATTCTAGGCATACTTGTAATGTTTTTGCTGCATCTGGCTTCATATTTCTTACTAATAAATGTTCTTATTTCAATATTTAAATTTACATATATAAGATATCTCTTAACCTGAACTTTAACTATTTTGGATATCATATCCAGTTATATTATATTATTCTAATATTTTTTTCTTAATTTTTTTCTTAAATTGTTCTTTTTTCTTAATTTGTTTCTTTGATTATCAGAGTAATTGAGTTATTACCAGAGTAGCCAATTGTAGTTCATCTATGAATTGGTTATTTCAATTTCCCACCCCAAAAACTTCCTGAAAAGTCTTTATTTTACTCTACTATCTATTCTTACCCTTCAACAGCAGCATCATTTGTGCTTTCTCTTGAAGCTCCACATCTCAGGTGGGAGCCTTTTTATCAAGCTCCCTTAACCCACACAGTACCCAAATGTGCCAACGGCAGGATGATTGCTCTTATTCCAAGATAACACCTCCAAATTCACTTTCTAGACTCTCTTGCTGTTCACACTGTCCACACTGTTCACTGAACCCAGGGTAGGCAAGGTATGAGCTAAGAGACTGGAAGAAGACACAAGGAACTGTAGGAATGGCAGACACGTTTATTCTCTCTTGGCTGGAATAGCAGCCATAACACAGCCTCTCTCCTGGCTGACGCAACAGCCATAGCATCAGCCATAATATAACCATAGTACAGCCATAACACAACCTCATATAACAACCATGATGTCACTCCTATGCAGTCCTGATGCAGCAGCAGCCAGGGCTTTCATGGTGAAGCTCATACAGACATACCACACAAAGTAGCCTGTGACCAAGCAAGTACCTTATGATGCACATGTGCAGTGCTATAAATGACCTCAGCTGTTACATAACCATGCAAAGTCATTGTTGACAGAATATGGGGAGAAAGGGCATGGGCTGAGAGAGCCTGACTATGCCATCTTGGCTAACTTGCTCTTTCCCTACACTCTACCCCTTCAAGGTCTCTTGCCTCACAGTCTATACACAGTCCATCTTTCGATATAGTTCCTCTCACCTGGAACTCATGTTACAGTCCTTTCCCTCATGGGGCTAGAAGAGCCTCCCACTGCATGTTGGAGTGCCTTTATCTTCCATGGCCAACTCCAGTACACCGTCTACCTTGTGAGATTGCAGGAAAGCAACCACAGGGGCAACTGCATCCCTGCAGGGTTTTTTATTAAAGACCCACAAAACCTCTCACAAGCACCAGGCCCACTCCTTCAAGGAGGGGATTTTTTTTTTTTTTGGCACCATTCTCAGCCCAACTACATGATTCCAAAAGCTTTCACACTGTTCTAAATCTGCAAGATAATCAGAGGTCAGCCTCACATCATAGAACACAGCATTTACAGTACACTGTTCTACTAAGTCTACATCACAGGTCACAATCTTTACAGTGCAATCTATATCATAGGACACAACTTTGCAGTACACTATTCTAAATCTAGGACACAGCTAAATCTTTGCAGTCTACATCATTTGGCCACAATAGCCATCAGTGTGTACACTCAGACTATGAACCTGCTCTGGCTTGCCATAAACAAGGCTGCATTTGGCACCAGTATCAACCAGGGCCATTATTCTCTGTACATTAACTAGCAACAAGTGAATTGCAAGTTCTAGATGGGGCTTCTGGTCCCCACTTGGGCTCTTCAGAAGGACACTTTAGTCTGAGTCCTATTCAAAGCAGAAAAGGACATCATTGAAAGGAACATCCTCGGGCATCATGTAGTTTTCTAACTGAACCACCTGTATCTCTTGCTGTGGGTGCTTCCCAAACTTGGTAGAACTGCTGCTCTGGTCTCAGTTGCCTCCACAGATCTAGGAGCAGAGCATTGGGCTGTCTATCAGTTTTATTTTGGTCAACTCCCACTGCCAGCAAATCAGCCCAGGATTATCATTATCATCACCAGGATGAGGTCTTTACCAGCTCAGGCCCCCTCCGGGGTCTTCACACTTCTAATTCCCTTTGCCTGCCCTCATCCCTCTATTTCTCCCAAGCTAGCCACCATTGAGGCCACTTCATAGATGGGGCACCCCATATATGGTGCAGTAGTCAGGGATCCAAAAGTGGTAAATGGGGTACTGTTCAAATAGCGTCTTGAATGCCATGAGTAAAATGCTCGTCATATGAGCCTTGAGTATTTGGGTTAAATATTGACTGCTTCATGCCCAGTTCTCTCATCACTTGGGTCAACTGGGCATACATATACCATTTACTCACAGTATCCAGGAGCTCTCCTGTGTTCGACCAGATGATGTGGATGGCAGCATTAATCTATTCCATGAGGATGTGTGTTTGGTTAGGCACCCATTGCATGAGTTGCCTAGCATTTTGTGACCTTTGTCTAAATGAGGGTAAACGGTTATAGACACCAGCTGTTCTATTTCATCCTGAATACATATGATTTTGTCCACCCCTGTGTCCCAAAGTTGTAAAAACCATGCTCCCAAGGGTTCCCCTTGCTTTTTCTGAAACTGAGTACCAAGTCAACCAACTCTGCCTGAGTATATGATCAATATGTTGTGAACTCAGTCACAAGGAGGGCCCCTTGAGGATTCCCTCCACCCTGGGCCTTATGCTTCACTTTCTGCTGTACAATGGGCCTCACTGCCAAGAGGGGACCTGCAGTCTCATAACATTCATCATCACCATCACTTACTACCTGGTTATCAGAGATGTTGGGTTCTTCAGGGCCACAGTGTTCTTGCTCTGAAATCAATATACATTGCTCTAGTTCTTCCAACTCTCTCTGCACATTGCATATTGATGCAGCATTGCAGAGAGCACTATCCATATTTGCCTTCAGGGCAATCAGGAAAAATCCACCCCATGTGCTAGCGGCAGCCTGTGCTTCATGACAAATGGGAACTCACCACCTATAACCATCCACCACTTCCCAGTCTGCCACCAGAACCCATGCTGGAAGGATTGTAGTCACATGGTACCACATGCTATATGGTGGCCACTGGCTTCCTCCATCCAGTGGAGCCTCAGGCTCTTCTACTTGCTGGGTATCCTGCTGACTATGCCAACTGTATCCACATTAAATATTTTCAGAATTTTTGCTTGCATTTTGACATACTGATGTTACTATTTGCTGGTTTTCATGTTAATGTTGATTTTAAATGATCTGATTGTGTGTGTGTATCTGAATGTGTGTTTGTGGCTTCATTAAACAATGTGGAAGCAAAAGAAGAGACTCATATGAATGAAATTTATTTTCTCTACCAATAATCTATTTCCAGAATGTTTTATAATTTTTTCTAGTTTTAAAACAAACTTTATAAAATATTTTATACAGTTTTACTGTTTGTCAAGTAAGATACAATTTGAGAATACATGTTTTCTCTCATAAAAAAATGAAAAATTTTTTAAATTTTAATACTTTTAGTCCTAACCATCATTTAAGGAGAAAATGTTTTCTTGTAGAATATTTTAAGTCTTAAGAGAAAATTGATCTCCCAGAGCATGAATTAACATTTAAGGACTGTCAAAGAGTATGAGGTCAGGCATTCATAAATATCAATCTATGTCTTAGATATAGAGCAGTAATTTTCTTCAGTTATTTCAGCAATGATGGTCAATGACCTAACAACTAATGACCTAAATGTCCTCCCTGACCTGTTACATTTTTCTTTCTCTCCCTCCCCTTGCTCCTGGCGACTCATCAGTCAGGCCTCCCAGGCTTCTGAACAAAAACCTTTGCTCTAACAATTCTCTCTTCCTGGAATAACTTTCTCCCAGATATATACTTGGCTAAGTCTTTCTTCTCCTTCAAATCTTTGGCCAAATGCTACTGTCTCAATCCATGTTATTTAAGACGTCTAATTTCCTACTACAGTTTACCTCTTCTGTCCACTAAACTCTATATATCTTTACTCAGATCTACTGTTTCTTTTTAAAATAATACTTATCAACTTCTAAAATATTATATAATTTGATTATGTATTACCTTTCATTGTTATTGAAATAATAAAGATAATTACTTGACTATCTTTCCCTTTCTTCTAGAATCTCACTTCCATGAGGGCAGAGATACTTTCTCTGTTTTGTACACTGATGTGTTCCAAATGCCTTGAATAATTTTTGATATGTGGTAGGTGTTCAATAAATATTTTTAAAATAAGTAGAAGTACTTTAAAGTAAGCAGTCTCGAGCAGGCCTAGTAGTTCAGTTTTAATCATTAGGTACCCATTTAATCATTAGGTAGTGGTGTGGTACATATTTAGTGACTAGTAATTTAAATTTAGCAATAATAGGAATGTTTATAACACTAAAATTAATAAATAATACAAATCATTATTTTATTCTCAAAAAGTGGATTATGAACCTCTCTGGACCCAAGTTTTTCATTTCTTTGTTTCTACCATGCTTATTGATTCGGATTTGGATTATTGCACTTGCTACTTCATGATTGGAAGAAGATTGCCACTTCAGCTGTATTACCACTCATTTTAAGATCTATGTGTTTATTAAGGGAAAGCAAAACCAAACTCCCAGCACGGCTCATCCTTTTATCAGCTAGCCAAAGCTCTTGCAGAAGCTCCCGTAAAGATTAGTGCTAACCTGTTGCTTCTGTCATGTCTGATTCTTTACAACCCAGTGGATTGTAACCTGCCAGACCCCTCTGTCCATGGGATTCTCCAAGCAAGAATACTGGAGGAGGCTGCCATTTCCTTCTCCAGGACATCTTTCCAACCCAGGGACTGAACCCACGTCCCTCATGTCTGCTGAATTGGCGGGCAGGTTCTTTACCACTAGTGCCACCTGTGGTGGTCTGATTAGTTGTCAAAGGATCATCTTTTAGTTACATGGGAGACTGTGACAGTGAATGTCTAGCAATGGGGAGTAGTCTACTTCTATTGCTTTAGAGCAGTCATAACTCATATACTGGAAATGTAATTTTATCCCTGAACAAAATCAAGAACTAATTGCTAGAAAAGAAGTGGAATATGAAGGCTTTAAGATTGACAACTCAGCGTGGTTACTAAAAAAGGCAGACCATAATTTTCTTAAGTGTTGAAAGCTTTAATGGATAGAAAAATGAGAAACTGCAATATTGAGGAGAGGTAGGCACATATGAATATTCAATAATCTCTATAACTAGGTGATAAATGCAACTAAACTTTGTGTCATTGAGAAAACATATTCTCACATATGGCAGGTCAGCCTCATGTAGGATTAACTGTAATACTACCATTGTATTTGTCCTTGCAGAACAGCAATCAATTTTTTTGTTTGTTTGTTTTCTTTGCCCTCTGGAAAATGACTTCATCTGGGACTTAATAAATTTTTGATGTATTGTGTACCTGATATCCATTGTGGAAGAGAATTGGAGTACTACTTTCAGTATCTTTTTTCTTTAGGGTTGCCTTTTTTTTTTTTTCTGTGTACAAATAGTTGCCACTTCACCTATTTTAAGTAGTGGCACTTAAAAGGAAGTCACTTTTAAGTATATGTCCCGGGTAGCATTTCTTAGACAAATTATCCACAACTGAACAGTGCTCCCACTCAAAGACAGCTTTAACATCCAAAGGGCAACGACAAGTATTTGGCTTGTCCTAGAAAAAAATCAGCCAGAAAATTGAGTTCTATTTGCCCTCAACAATTTGGATGTTGAAATACAGGTAGACTTCTATTTAAAAAGAAAAAAAAAGATCTTGGGGAACTGAGAGCTTATCTTGATTCAATCAGTTCTGTTGATTATATTTCTTGAACATCTCTTGAATCAATTTTTACTTCTCCTTTTTCACTACAACTATATTAGTGACAACAGTTCCTCCCCCACGCATTTTCATGCTATACTCAGCTTTATGTCTCCAACACCAAATTTTTCACATCAAAGCTCTGCCAAACACAAAACAAACCTGAAAAATCTTCCTCATCTCCTAAGATAAAGCCCAGATTTTTCCACAAAGTATAAAGCTTTCAGCAAACAGGTACCAAGTTTTGAGTTCTGTGTTATCTCTTTTTATTCAGTTTGTTCTAATACAAAGATTTCCATCCTTTTCTGAGAATATACCATTTTTGTGCCTGCATACATCTTTTCTTCTAACAAAGTCCTCTCTTAACTGAAAGAAAGTTCAATTTCTTATAATTTCCAGTCTCATAATTGTTGCTTTCTCAAACCTAAAATACTCTTCACAAAACTATTTCCATAACTATTTTTATAGTGATAGTTAAGGCAAGTTTAGTCATGAACTGTATTGGAGTGTTTGTTTGAGTGTCCTGCTCTATAAATTTTTAAAATAGTATCGATGCTTTATCTTATTTGCTTGTTTCATAGCAAAGAAAGTTAAAATTTTATTGAATGAATGGATGTATTAAATAATAATTATTGCAAATATTCTGTGTGGTGAGAAAAATATGCTTTTTTCAAAAAGCAGCTTGTAAGCAAACATAAATTTAATAAGTAATAATATGCGAGAACAGAAAATTGCATCCAAAAGTGATACAGACAAAATTCCCTAAAAATATTCAGAAAGACAGTTGATGGAATCTGATCTAATTATTACTGAGAGTTCCTGATGAGGATTGAGACATCATTTGAATATTAATGTAAGTGCAAGGTTTTATAGTCCTGGACAGAACAGCAACAAACAATTTCAAAAAACATCAATGATTATGAGGAAGGAATGAAACTGAGATTATGGTAGAATCTAGGTGGGATTGTGTGTCCAGGCTGTGCTGAGTGGTAGTAAGATGCATAATTTAATAGAAAAGATATTATAAAGAGCTTCTAAGTTTGGAAGAATGTCAGAGTTGAAATCCAAAATCTGCTTACTCATTTGTGACCTTCAATAAAGCTGTTCTGTTCTGATGAAAACATTCAATAATGAAAATAATGTGTAAGAAATAGTAAGTGTTCAAAATTATTAGTTAAAATGTGACTAGCATTAGAAGAAATGAGGTTTCCTTTGGACTTTAACATACATTCGGTATGATTCAACCTTAAGTAATACTGCTTTATATTAAAATGCCACAATCATAAAAGTTGTACTTTCCTTATTCCCTTTGCTTGTAGAAACCTAGAGACTATTTCTTATGTGATTAGCAAATGGGATTAAAAGTTATAATTTTTATTGTAATAAGAATTATAACCTAATTGAAAATTTAAAAAAAAAACTATGCTCAATTTACCATATCCCAAGAAGATAGTTTGGAGAAGGACTATTAAGAAAACACTTAGCATCAGATTAACAAATCAACAAACAAATTAACTAAGCATGCAAGTTTCCAGAGAAGAGTACACTCCCGGACTTTGAATGAAACTGAAGATGATCAACTTCAACACTGTCAAATTGTTAAGAAAATTGAAATTTGCAGAGATTAAGCAACTGCCTAAATCTACAGTTAGTCTTGCAGGATTTTTTTAGAAGATAACTTCACAATCTCCATGATCTCTAACTCAGTATTTCCTTCTGACTGGTTCTAGGTGGGCATCTGTCAGCACAATAAATTAGGTCATGCATCTTTATCTTTAGATCTTCTAGGTAAATCACTAGTCCTCAGTGAAAACTCACTTTTAAGGTATAAAAAGATGCCCAGACAAAACCCCAAATTACATTTGCAGCAAAACCCCTGCTACTTCAGTACATTAGCTACAGATCCAATAAATGCAAAGTGGTTGTTAAGCTTTTCAGCTTGAATGGCATCATTTTTTTATTGCACTTGGAAGAAAAATGTGGTGGCACCCACCCAAAATCATAAAACCAGGGCATCTAACAAAAGATGTTGTGAGCCTTGAGCTCCATTATAATTTCAGATTTGGTGTGCTTCCCACTCTGTAAATCACCTGAAATTTACAGCTGCACCTGCAAACTCAAGCGTGACTCTGAACTCTTAGATAAATAAAATTGCTCACAGTGTTCCCTGAATGTGCACTGTTAGCAAAACTGGGCCCTCAGCCCAAGAAGGGCTCTAGATTTAGCAAAACTAGCTACTTCTGTTTAGTCAAAATCAACTGGAACTTTGGAATTAAATATATTTAGAGTAGTCTCAATGTTTTAGATATCTTAACAGAGTCTACACTCACTTATGTGGGAAAATAGATATTCCCTTCCGTCATTAATAAATGATCTATTTCCAACATTCTATACTTTTTTCCATTTCCCCTTTCATTAATGTTGTTATTCGATCACTCAGTCATGTCTGATATTTTGCAACCCTGTGTACTGAAACAGTCCAGGTTTCCCTGTCCTTTATCACCAACCAGAGCTTGCTCAAAAGCTTGTCTATCAAGTCAGTGATGCCATCCAACCGACTTATCTTCTGTCATCCCCTACCCTCATAGCTTCAGTCTTTCCCAAATCAGGGTCTTGTCTAATGAAATGGCTCTTCGAATTAGGTGGTCAAAGTATTAGAGCTTCAGCTTTACCATCAGTCCTTCCAATGAATATTCAGGACTGATTTCCTTTAGGATTGACTGGTTGGATTTCATTGTTGTCCAAGGAACTCTCAAGATTCTTCTCCAGTACGATTCAAAAGCATCAGATTTTTAGCCCTCAGCCTTCTTTATTGTCCAACTCTCACATCCATACATGACTACTGGAAAAATCATAGCTTTAACTATATAGACCTTTGTCAGTAAAGTAATGTCTCTGCTTTTTAATATGCTGTCTAGGTTGGTTATAACTTTTCTTCCAAGGAGCAAGCACCTTTTAATTTCATGTCTGCAGTCACCATCTGCCCAAAAAATAAAGTCTGTCACAGTTTCCATTGTTTCCCCATCTATTTGCCATGAAGTGATAGGGCCAGATGCCATGATCTCATTCTTTTTTTTTTTTTTTCCGTTGTGCTGTTTGTTTTTTTTTTTTTTTTTTTTTTTTTTTCTGCAGGCTAAAAATCTGATGCTTTTGAATCGTACTGGAGAAGAATC
>ML662449.1:15337584-15373595 GCA_007570785.1 Antilocapra americana | reverse complement strand
TTTTTTTTTTTTTTTCCAGTTGAGCTATTTCTTTTTTTTTTTTTTTATTGTTTTTGCCATACAATGACATGATATCACCATGGGTTTACATATGCTTCCCCTCCAGAACCCCCCTCCCTCCTCCCTCCCCCCTGGGAAATCTCCCTGCACCAGCCCCGAGCATCAATCCTGGGCTGGCGATTGATTAGACATATGATAATTAGCATGTTTCAATGCCCTTCTCCCATATCATCCCACCCTTACCCTCATCCACAAAGTCCACGAGTCTATTCTATACATCTGCATTCCTTTTGCTGTCTCGCATGTTGGGTTCTCGTTACCGCCATGATCTCATTCTTTAAGCCATTTTTTTTCCACTATTCTCTTTCAGTTTCATGAAGACACTTTTTAATTCTTCATTGCATTTTGCCATAAGGACAGTATTATTTGCATATCTGAGGTTATTGATATTTCTCTCAGCAACCTTAATTCCAGCTTGTGCTTCATCTAGCCTGGCATTTCACATGATGAACTCTGCATATAAGTTAAATAAGCAGGGTGACAATAAACATCCTTGATGTATTCCTTTCCCAATTTTAAAGCAGCTTGTTCCATGTCCAATTCTAACTGTTGCTTCTTAACCTGCACACAGGTTTCTCAGGAGGCAGGTAAGGTGGTCTACTATTCCCATCTCTTGAAGAATTTTCCAGTTTGTTGTGATCCACACAGTCAAGGCTTTAACGAGGTCAATGAAGCATAAGTAGATGTTTTTCTGGAATTCCCTTGCTTTTTCTATGATCCAGTGGATATTGGCAATTTGATCTCTGGTTCGTCTGCCTTTTCTAAATCCTGCTTGAGCATCTAGAAGTTCTCGGTTCACATACTATTGAAACCTAACTTGGAGAATTTTGAGCATTACTTTACTAGCGTGTGAGATGACTGCAATTGTGCAGTAGTTTGAACATTCTTTGGAGTTGTCTTTCTTAGGGATTGGGATAAAAATTGACTTTTTCTGTTCTGTAGCCACTTCTCAGTTTTCGAAATTTGCTGACATATTTAGTGCAGCACTTTCACAGCATCATCTTTTAGAGCTTGAAATAGCTCAGCTAGAATTCCATTACCTGCACTACCTTTTTTCGAGGTGACACTTCCTAAGTCTCACTAGACTTTGAACTGCAGTATGCCTGGCTCTAAGTAAGTTATCACACAATCATGGTTATCTGGGTTATTAAATCTTTTTTGTATCGTTCTGTGTATTCATGCCACATTTTTTAATATATTCTGCTTCTGTCAGGTCAATACCGTTTCTCTCCTTTATTGTACCCGTCTTTGCATGAAATGTTCCCTTGGTGCTTCTAATTTTCTTGAAGAGATCTCTAGTCTTTCCCATTCTACTGCTTTCCTCTATATCTTTGCATTGATCACTGAGGAAGGCTTTCTTATCTCTTCTTGCTATTCTCTGGAACTCTGCATTCAGATGGGTATATGTTTCCTTTTCTCCCCTGCCTTTAGCTTCTCTTCTTTTCTCAGCTACTTGTAAGGCCTCATCAGACAAACATTTTGCCTTTTTACATTTCTTTTTCTTGGGGATGTTCTTGGTCACTGCCTCCTGTACTATGTCATAAACCTCTGTCCATAGTTATTCTAGTACTCTGTCTATCAGATCTAATCCCTTGAATCTATTTTTCACTTCCACTGTATAATTGTAAGGGTTTGATTTAAGTCAGACCCAAATGGTCTACTGGTTTTCCCCACTTTCTTCAATTTAAGTCTGATTTGGCAATAAGGAGTTCATGATCTCAGCTGCAGTCAGCTCCTGGTCTTGTTTTTGCTGATTGTATAGACCTTCTCCATCTTTGGCTGCAAAGGACATAATCGATCTGATTTTGCTATTGACCATCTGGTGATGTCCATGTGGAGTCTTCTCTTGTGTTGTCAGAAGAGGGAATCTGCTATCACCAGTGTGTTCATTGGCATAATCAGTTAGCCTTTGTCCTGCTTCATTTTGTACTCCAACATCAAATTTGCCTATTACTCCATGTATCTCTTGACTTCCTACTTTTGCATTCCAGTCCCTTATGATGAAAAGGATGTTTTTTTGTGTGTGTTAGTTCTAGAAGGGTTTATAGGTCTTCATAGAACTGCTCAACTACAGCTTCTTCAGCATTATTGCTTGGGGCATAGACTTGGATTACTGTGATATTGAATGGTTTGTCTTGGAAACAAACAGAGATCATGCTGTCATTTTTGAGATTGCACCCAAGGACTGCATTTGGGACTCTTCTGTTGACCATGAGGGCTACTCCATTTCTTCAAAGGGATTCTTGACCACATATTAGACAATGGTCATCTGAATTAAATTTGCCCATTCCTGTCCATTTTAGTTCACTGACTCCTAAAATATCAATGTTCACTCTTGCCATCCTCTGTTTGACCACTTCCAATTTACCTTGATTCATGGACTTAACATTCCAGGTTCCTAGGCAATATTGCTCTTTACTGTGTTGAACTTTATTTGCATCACCAGTCACATCCACAGCTGGGCATTGTATTTGCTTTGGCTGCATCTCTTCATTCTTTTTGGAATTATTTCTCCACTGATCTCCAGTAGCATATTGGGCACCTACCGACCTAGGGAGTTCATCTTGCAGTGTCATATCTTTTTGCCTTTTCATACTTTTCATGGGGTTCTCAAGACAAGAATACTGAAGTGTTTTGCCATTCCCTTCTCCAGTGGACCATGTTTTGCAAGAATTCTCCATCATCACCTATCTGTTGGTTGGCCCCACATGGGTATGGCTCATAGTTTCATTGAGTTAGACAAGGCTGTGATCCATGTGATCAGTTTGATTAGTTTCTGTCGTTGTGGTTTTCATTCTGTCTTCTGGGAGGAAGGTATCTAGGGCACAAATGTTAACTAGGTTCTTATCAGGTCAGTACAAGTGTTGATTCAGCCCCCTAATGTAAATGCAATTTTAAATTTTGCCCTTAAGTGCCTCACTCACATCGCTCCGATCACTGCAATCACCCGTTTTTTGGAATTGCCTGCCTTATCAACTGTTTTCCAAATTTTCAGTGCCTCCCCAAGATGGCTAGCTTCTGAGACGTCCTTTTTTTTCCCCTTGTGCTATACTATAAGTCCTTGCTGGTTATCCATTTTATTTATATTTTTAATTATTTTATTTATTTTTTTCCTTTACATTATCGTGTTGGTTTTCCCATACATTGACATGAATCCACCATAAGTAAACATGTGTTCCCCTTCCAGAACCCCCCTCCCACCTCCCTCCCGATTTCATCCCTCTAGGTCATCCCAGTGCACCAGCCCTGAGCACCCTGTATCATGCATCAAACCTGAGATGTCCTTTTGCACTAGAGAATTGATCCTTAATTGTATTTAGGAGTCTCTCTCTCCTATTTCCTTACCAATGCTCCAGTCCTTTCTGCACTATTGATGTGGAGAATGATGTCACATAGACAACTTTATAAATATCTTTTCCATTTTTTAGATAAAAAACTGAAAGAAATTGATGTAAGCTCCCCAGGTAGTGCTTGAATATTGTAGAAAAATACCTGGATACTAAGGAATGCATTTTTTAGTGTCCCCAGTGCTCACTTCCACCTTGGTGTTATCACCTAGTGTGACCAAATCTCACCATCTATCTACAGCCTCCAGTTGAGGCCTCTCTGCTAGGAAAGGATTCTTCCTCACACATGTACAGGGAGCTACCACTCACATTGCTGTCCACACCAGATCCTGTGTTTTCTAGTTTGTCACATACACTCTAAATTTCATATCAATTTTTATTTTGCAATAATGTTACATGTATTAGTTTTATCGTCTTGCCATATTTTAGTTTCTTTATGGTCTGGTTTTTCCACATTCAGACTTTTATTTTATAAATCATGAATCTTTAATTCTCTGACCTCAAAACAGTGTATAGTCAGGTAACTGAAGTTATAGATTTGGGGGCTGGGATTCTCACACCATTAAAATGAATTCACATTTGCAGTCCCACTATACCTCTGCTTAATATAAGTCCTGCCAGCATCTCTTCCCCTCCTCTTTACTACTGCCTTTTAATTGGTAACCAAAGAATCTCATTACAATTTCTCAAAATGAAGGTAACATATTGTTTTTAAAAATGACTAGGCAACCTCTAGGCTGAAGTCCAACTACACAGTGTGTATGTGTTTGGTAGCATTATACCAGATATTCTTATTAAAATCTGTGTGCAGCAGTGACCCATTACTAAGATGTTCAGTGATTTTAGAAGTGAGGTTAAGAGGCATTATCACCAAATAATCTCTTTTTTCTAAAACAATTTAACCCTCCTTGTCAATAGCAATGATGGTAACAAGTTTTTTAGCATGAGATTCACCAATTCGAAACCACATTATTAGAAATGATATGTGGTTTGTTTGCCTCTTTGCTTATTTGTGATACTTCAGTTAAAAACTAAATTATATAGCAGTAGACAAAGAAATTATTTAATTCAATTCTTACTGACATAAAAATGAGAACAAAAAGCAAAGAAAAATTATTTAGTTTCCCCCAAAACCAGAGAAGGTGATTCTTTCTCAAATAAATGTTAATAAAGAAATTATTTTTAATTAATTTATTTATTTTAATTGGAGGCTAATTATTTTACAATATTGTGGTGGGTTTTGCCATACATTGACATGAATCAACCATGGGTGTACATGTGTCCCCCATCCTAAACCCCTCTCTGTGAGTGTTTTAAAATGTGGGTTTTGGTGATGGGAATATTTAGTATTGATATTGTTTTAATTTTCATAATGGAGAGTTTTGAACATGCACATAAATAACTTTGTATGAAAACTTTTCATCTACCTACCACTTGAATTCAGCACCATCAACATTGGTCCGTCTTGGCCCAAACTCACCCTTATTCAACCTTCCTCTTTCAAATGATTTTGAATATATCTGAGGAATTCACTTCATCTGTTAATATTTCAGTATGCAATTTCAAAACTGACAACTCATTTTTGTTATTCAGTCACCCAGTTGTGTCTGATTCTTTACAACCCCAAAGACTGCAGCATGCCAGGCCTCTTTCTGTGTCGTATCTTTTTGTCTTTTTATATGGTTCATGAGGTCCTCATGGCAAGTGTATGGGGATAGTTTCACTATTCCCTCCTCCAGTGGATCACGTCTTATCAGAACTTTCCACTATGACATGTCCATCTTGGGTGGATCTACAAAACATGCCTCATAGCCTCATTGAGACACACAAGCCTCTTCACCATGACAAGGCAGTGATCTGTGAGGGGGAGAGCGCATTAACTTTACCATAATATTAGTATGAGATGCAAAATTTTAAATAACTTATTATTATCATCAAATAGCTCATCAACATGGATATTTCCAGTTATCCATTACTAAAAACTTTAATTTAGGCCTTACTTTTCCTCTTACTGCTGTATGGCTTCATTCTTCTTATCTGTAAAATGAAGTTAAAAGCCTCACCTGAAAGGATGTTTAGGATTAAATGAGATGAAGTAAATAAATAAATATATATATATATATATTTGAAGATATTTCACAATGCAATTTTAGATTTGTAGAATATATACTAAATCTAAGTCATCAAAAAGTCATCAAGGGCAAATATAAAAATAAAATTGAGACTGGAAAAACTATAAATCACACTCTGACCATCTTCAGATTCTTCTTTTATGTTCTCTCTTCCTCCCATCCAGAGTCATTGCTCTCACTCCTTCTTCATTCCTATTTACCTATTTGCACCCTTCAAAATGATGACAGTTACTTCTCTGTCACTTGGAAATGAAAGCAAGCAAAACTGCACTATGATACTGAAGTTAATGACACAAAAATAAAAAAAAAAAAACAAGAGTGGCAATGTGTAAATTTTCTCACTTATTTTAGAGAACTACTTTGAACCTATTGGGCCATTTCTAAGCAGAGAAAATTTCTCTCTGCATCTGAATTCATAGAAGTGACAGCTAACTCTAACTATATATTTATAAAAAGTAGCTAGTCTCCCATAATAAAGATACATTTCACAACTTACCCTAATCATTTTTCACTCATAAAAAAATAGAGTGCCAATTTCCTCCCTCATATATTCTGTCACAGAATTTTCCTTATTTTGATATTATTTCAAGTGAAATATGGGAAAATGAAGTTTGAATTGTTGAAACTCAATTCAAAATACATTTTTAATGATAAGAATGCTCAGTTTTTAATAATGAATGTTCAGGTTTTGTTTCCTATGAGCAGTGTATGTGTGAGCATATTTTTTCACAGTTTCACTAACTTCTTTCTAAATTTTTGCCCATTTGATATGTAAAAATAACATCCTTTGTTTTAAGTTATGCACCTTTGGTTATTAGTACAGTTGAATATTTGATATTTTATTGGCTATTTCATTGGTTTCTTATTATAGTTATACACTTCTTGATTTCTGTATTGGATCATTTGTCTTTTTTTATATTGAATTTTTTTATCATATGTACCCAGTAGAGTTTTAATTTCCCTTTTTTACAGGTTCCAAACTGTCTCTGAACTTTCTATAATTTTGACTGACATTGTGTATCTTGAATACTAATAATCACTGGAGTTGCATGGTATTTAAATGAAGATTTCAAAGTGCTCATTGTAATAAATTCCCATCACACCTCAGTATTACAAAGGTCTTTTAAAGATAATAAATTGAAAGTGACGTTTTCCTGGATGCACAGTCAGAGAGATGGCAAACTTATGACCGGAAACAAGAACGCATATATCATTACCAACTCTCTCCTCTTTTCTTTATTTTTAATCTGTTACCATAGGAAATAGAAAACTACATCCTAGGCAAGGCATCTGTGGAAGGCCAACCAATTGGTTTTTGTTTTGTTTTATATTTTGTTTTTGTTTTATGATCGTGTCTTCTGTATGTGAGAAGCAGCAGATAAAATTATGATATTCACCAATACCTCTGTTTGACCCTATCAGGTGATGGTGAACCTTCCTCCATCAAGTAAGCCTAAGCACTTGCTGGATGAGTAAGTGAGTGATAGTCTCTCAGTTGTGTCCAACTCTTTGTGACCCCATGGACCATAGCCTGTCCATAGGATCCTCTGTCCATGGAATTCTCCAGGCAAGAATACTGGAGTGGGTTGCCATTTCCTTCTCCAGGATACCTTCCCAACCCAGGGATGGGTCTCCTGAATTCCAGGCAGAATCTTTACCATCCGAGCCACCAGGGACGTCTACTATTGAGAGAAATTTCTAAGTATAAAGACAGGTCACGCATACAGGGTTATTGTTACCATCTTTCTAAATTCCATATATATGCGTTAGTTTACTGTATTATTGTTTTTCCTTCTGGCTTACTTCACTCTGTATAATAGGCTCCAGTTGCCAGCCCAGGTTTGATGCATGATACAGGGTGCTCAGGGCTGGTGCACCGAGATGATGCAGAGGGATGGAATCGGGAGGGAAGTGGGAGGGGGGTTCTGGAAGGGGAACACATGTATACCTATGGCGGATTCAAGTCAATGTATGGCAAAACCAACATGATAATGTAAAGAAAAAAAGAAATAAAGAAATTATTTTAAAAAAATAAAAAATCAACTTAAAAAGTATCAGCAGATACATGCTTGACTTCAGATTATAATCTATAGACAATATATTAGACTATGTATTGAATCCATAAACATTTTCCAAAGGAATACCTGAGGAAGAAGTAGCAATAAAGTTATAAAGAACAATCATCAATCAGATGAAATAATTCAGATGAAGCTTGTCTCTCTCAAAGAGATGGTGACTGAGCAAGTGGTCAGGAAAGAAATACAATGTGCTTAACTTTCTATGAAAAATAATGTTCAGCTCCATGTTGCTGAATATAGTTCAATTTTTGCCACATAAATTCTCTACTTCAAATTATTTGCTGGATAACCAGACATGTTCTGAGAGATACAAGAAAAGGAAAGGAAAGCTCTTTTACTGGCAGGGAAAGGCTGGATTTGTGGAAGATGTCTTCTACCTTTGCTCAAATAGTTTGAGTTATTTTTGCAATTTCCCTCAAAATTTGTTTTGCTCCCACTGTATTTTATTTAAACAATGACTTTAAAAAATATGAATAATGACCACTTGAGCATTATGCATTTCACTAATATTAATTTAAAATAACAAATGACTATTAGTCCACTTTGTCTTTGTCCTATAACCCTCCTTACTAAGAAGCTCATTTTAAAAGGAGAAACAATGTTTTGGCATTATTGATGATATTCGATAGAACACCATTATCAGAACCTAAAAAGCAAAGTTAAAGAAGGGTCTTTCAGGAATAGAAGCAATATTTGGTCTCTCTTATTTATTATCATGTCCTCAGGGCCAGATTTGGTGCCTGGCACGTAATGTTAAACTCTCAGTCATGTCTGACTCTTTGTGACCCCATGGACTGTAGCCCACCAGGCTCCTCTGTACATGGAATTTTCCAGTCAAAGAATACTGAAGTCACTTGCCACTTCCTTCAGACATTCAATAATTCTTACTAAGTAAATAAAATACAAATTCAGAATTCCAGAACCATTTGATTAAGCAAGAAATTCCTAGTATGACACTGACATTGAGTTTACTCATACCCATGGAACAAAGACTCCTTTGGGCAGTTTTACAAGATTAAGCATTTAAAAATATAAAAATTTACTTTAAAATTACCTAAATTAACCAAATATGTTTATAAGCATAATAAACAATTATTTGATAAATAAATTAGTTATATGATACATGCAAATCCACTTTCTACTACTAATAATAATGGAAACACTCTATTTCATTATGTGGGGAATATTGTGTTAGAATACTATTTTTCTGACAGTTTTCCAGAACAACTATCTCCAGCAAACATGCATGATTAATTGAAAATGACAGAATCAAAACAGTCTATCAGAATGGCTTATTATGCAATTGAGACTTACTATGTTAGAAAATATAATTACTTAATTAAAAGGAAAATGGATATTTATAAAATGTCAAGTAAATATACACTAAAAATAGTTCACCACTTTTTTTATTATTTTAAGGTTACCGTATGAGGATTTAGAGAGAGCAAAATGCTCTTAGTTATAAAAAAAAAAGATTAATTAAGGATTCTTTTCTTTCTTCTTTGAGTCTTACATTGTCTGAGGTCTAGCTAGAACAATTAATACAATTTCATGTTTGTGCTTTGAGAATTTCCGTTTCAGAAATTTTCAATAGAGGGTAAAATATCTGTATCTCTCTACTTCGTTGATTCTCCATCTGTTTTCAGCAATTATTTGAGAGAGTGCTTCTTATTTTCCTCACACTGCCTCTTAATTTCTTTTTATCTTTTAACAGTTTCATAATTAACTCTATATTATGGTAAATATCCTTGGGAAAAATACTACAAACATATTTTAGTGCAGAGTATTTACATTACAGAGGACGTGAGGTGATCTGGCTCCCATAATGGGTATATAAATCCCCTTTAATTTTTTATTGAGGAATAGATGTTACACATTTTGTTGTTAGTATTGTTCTTGGTAAAAACAAAATACTTATGTAAATTAAAACAAATTGGGTGGATGGGTTTCTTTTCAGAACAAAAAGAAGGTATCCTGAAATAATTGATAAGTAAATCCAGTATAAATTGCTGAAATTTTCCCAGATCAAATCAAAAGTGATATTTGGTTTATTTAACCCTGTAAGTCCATCAATGAGCTCTTGTTAACCAGTTCATGTTATTATAAATTCAAAAATATTATTTTAATAAAATATCACATATTACTTAAAATGAATTGTCATACATTTCTGGATGTTTTTGGAGGTGATTCACAGAAGAAACTGTAACATTTCAGAACATGGTAAGTGGTGTTAATAGCAGTTTCAAATAGAATGAGAAGCAAAATGCCACTCTCTCCTTTTTTTTTTTTTTTATTGGTTTTGCCATACAATGACATGATATCGCCATGGGTTTACATATGCTCCCCCTCCAGAACCCCCCTCCCTCCTCCCTCCCCCCGGGAAATCTCTGTGCACCAGCCCCGAGCATCAATCCTGGGCACTCTCTCCTTTAATAGAGGTTGGGTCAGGGGATGGGAAATGGATTCACATGTATACACATGGTGGATTCATATCAATGTATGGTAAAACCAACATGATAATGTAAAGGAACAAATTAATTAATTAAAAAAAATAAAACCAATTTTCAAAGGAATTTGAGGTAACAAAATTAGAAATAGTTTTCACAAGTTGAAATTATTTTATGCTGTCATGAAGAATAGTGGGATAGAGTCAGAAATTGTTATATTATTTGTTTTTACTCAATAAGTTATTCTTCTTCATTTAGGGGTTTACTTTAAACATTGCAGAAAGCCTTCTTATACAAAATAACTACAATCTTAGAAGTAGAAAAACTACTATAAATACTGTACAAAGAAATAATCAAGTTGAAAATATGCTTCTGGATTGTTCAACCAAAATAATTTCTTAGAGTAATATAAATTAAATGACAAATGCAATTAAGAATCTCATATATTAATTAGTTGAAAATTATGACAATTTTGAAACTATAAATTTGAGCAGTACTGAAAATGACTTGAATATTCCCAAATTTTTGCTTCTACCTTCATTCTTAACTTCAAGGGTGATAGATGATCCCATTTTAAGATTTCACCTGCTATATACAACATGGAGAAAATCCTCTGACTTTGTGTATCATATATTATTTTTATTTACTCTAGCAACATAACAATATTAAAATGTTCTTGGAATAGAAGTGAAAGACACACTAAAATGACTTCTATAAGACCAATCTTAACAACTCGTGGTCAAACATAATTTAGCCTCTGGTTACATCTTTCTCTCTACATCCTTAGACTTTGGGAAGCAAGTTCTTCGCTAAATTGAGCAAGATCTTAAATTTTGGCCACATGTGGATTTGAATCTCAGCTGTACTACTTACCAGTTGTGTAACATGGAGAAAGTACCTATCTTCAAAACTTTATTCCCTGTACGAGAATAAAGGAATAAGCTTGGTAGATCTCATCATACGTGGTTGTTATTAAAATTAAGTGGCATGCATGTAAAGCATTTATCACAAACTCTGGTGTATATAAATTTTTCATTAACTGCTAATTATCAACAGTATCATCACTGTGCCTTTACAAATTAAGATGGAACAAAAGGACATGATAAAAGAGACCTGTTGGAAAGAAGTAAGGAAGAAAATGAAAATGAGAAAGAAGACAGAAAGACATGGAGAATACCCTGGAGTAGGTGCTTGCAAATGTTGAAATGGGCATTATCAAAATCAGGAACTAAACAATGAAGAGGAAGGCTAATATTTATTGAGCAGTTGCAATATACCAAGAGTCTTTGAAACACTGAAATTGAGGCTCAGAAAAGTTATGCAGTTGGACAAAAGTCAATTTCTAATAAATTATTCACAAGGAAGAATTAATATTCAGTATTTTGATCCCATTAAGCTAAGTTAAATCATTATTAATCTCTTACATCCTGCTTAAGGTGTAACTATGGGGACAATTACTCTTGAGGAAACATGTACATGAGACCAGAGTTAGACTACAAGGATCCTGACATTAGTTACCCCAAATAATCTGGTTTACTAATCAACTAAACAGTAAATCTGCTGGTCACCAAATTCCAGCATGGAGGTAAAAGATTTCTCCCATGCCATAAAGCAATACTAAAACACCAGCTAATTGTCCTACAATTCAACTCAGTTCTGACTCTATCTATCCAGAGATAATGACAGATTTCATTGGTTAAGGCTCAGTCCTGCAAGATTCAGAGCCTCTCCACTTCAGAGCCCAGTCACAATTCGAGGTTATCACTTGACTGACCTGCTACAGATTGGATATTTAAATGACCCTCACTCTGAGTTTCCCTTGGATGCAATCCCCAAAATGACAGAATGATCTCTGTTTCCGAGGCAAACCATTCAATATTACGGTAATCCAAGTCCCAATCAGTAATGCTGAAGAAGCTGAAGTTGAAAGGTTTTATGAAGACCTATAAGACCTTCTAGCACTAACACCCAAAAAAGATGTCCTTTTCTTTATAGGGGACTGGAATGCAAAAGTAGAAAGTCAAGAAACCCCTGGAGTAACAGGCAAATTTGGCCTTGGAGTACAGAATGAAGCAGGGCAAAGGCTAATAGAGTTTTGCCAAGAGAACGCACTGGTCATAGCAAACACCCTCTTCCAACAACACAAGAGAAGACTCTACATATGGGCATCACCAGGTGGTCAACACTGAAATCAGATTGATTATATTATTTGCAGCCAAAGATGGAGAATTTCTATACAGTAAGCAAAAAAAAGACCAGGAGCTGACTGTGGCTCAGATCATGAACTCCCTATTGCAAAATTCAGACTGATATTGAAGAAAGTGGAGAAAACCACTAGATTCAGGTATGACCTAAATCAAGTCCCTTATGACTATACAGTGGAAGTAAGAAATAGATTCAAGGAACTGGATCTGATAGACACAGTGCCTGATGAACTATGGACAGAGGTTCATGATATTGTACAGGAGACAGGAATCAAGACCATCCCCAAGAAAAAGAAATGCAAAAAAGCAAAATGGTTGTCTAAGGAGGCCTTACAAACAGCTGTGAATAGAAGAGAAGTGAAAAGCAAAGGAGAAAAGAAAAGATATGCACATTTGAATGCAGAGTTCCAAAGAATAGCAAGGAGAGATAAGAAAGCCTTTCTCAGCAATGAATCAATGCAAAGAAATAGAGGAAAACAATAGAACTGGAAACACAAGAGATCTCTTCAAGAAAAGTAGAGATACCAAGGGGACATTTCATGCACAGATGGGCTCAATAAAGGACAGAAATGGTAGGGACCTAACAGAAGCAGAATATATTTAGAAGACATGGCAAGAATACACAGACAAACTGTACAAAAAAGATCTTCATGACCGAGATAATCATGATGATGTGATCAATCACACTCTCCAGGAGCCAGACATCCTGGAATGTGAATTCAAGTGGGCCTTGGGAAGCATCGCTATAAACAAAGCTAGGAGAGGTGATGGAATTCCAGTTGAACTATTTCAAATCCTGAAAGACGATGCTGTGAAACTGCTGCACTCAATATGTCAGTAAATTTGGAAAACTCAGCAGTAGCCACAGGACTGGAAAAGGTCAGTTTTCATTCCTATCCCAAAGAAAGGCAATGCCAAAGAATGCTCAAACTACTGCACAATTGCACTCATCTCACACACTAGTAAAGTAATGCTCAAAATTCTCCAAGCCAGGCTTCAGCAATACGTGAACCGTGAACTTCCAGATGTTCAAGTAGGTTTTAGAAAAGGCAGAGGAACCAGAGATCAAATTGCCAACATCTGCTGGATCATAGAAAAAGCAAGAGGGTTCCAGAAGAACATCTATTTCTGCTTTATTGACTATGCCAAAGCCTTTGACTGTATGGATCACAACAAACTCTGGAAAATTCTTAAAGAGATAGGAATACCAGACCATCTGACCTGCCTTTTGAGAAACCTGTATGCAGGTCAGGAAGCAACAGTTAAAACTGGACATGGAACAACAGACTGCTTCCAAATAGGGAAAAGAGTACGTTAAGTCTGTTTATTGTCAGCCCGCTTATTTAACTTATATGCAGAGTACGTCATGAGAAATGCTGGGCTGGAGGAAGCACAAGCTGGAATTGAGATTGCCGGCAGAAATACCAATAACCTCAGAGATGCAGATGACACTACCCTTATGGCAGAAAGTGAAGAACTAAAGAGCCTTTGATGAAAGCGAAAGAGGAGAGTGAAAAAGTTGTCTTAAAACTCAACATTCAGAAAACTAAGATCATGGCACCCAGTGCCATCACTTCATGGCAAATAGATGGGGAAACAGTGGAAACAGTAGCTGACTTTATTTTGGGGGGCTCCAAAATCACTGCAGATGGTGATTGCAGCCAAAATATTAAAAGATGCTTACTCCTTGGAAGGAAAGTTATGACCAACATAGACAGCATATTAAAGAGCAGAGACATTACTTTGCCAACAAAGGTCTGTCTAGTCAAGGCTATTGTATTTCCAGTAGTTCATGTATGGATGTGAGAATTGGACTATAAAGAAGGCTGAATGCCAAAGAATTGATGTTTTTGAACTGTGGTGTTGGAGAAGACTCTCGAGAGTCCCTTGGACTGCAAGGAGATCCAACCAGTCCATCCTAAAGGAGATCAGTCCTGGGTGTTCATTGGAAGGACTGATGCTGTAGCTGAGACTCCAATACTTTGGCCACCTGATGTGAAGACCCTGATGCTGGGAAATATTGAAAGTGGGAGGAGAAGGCTATGACAGAAAATGAGATGGTTAGATGGTATCCCTGACTCAATAGACATGAGTTTGTATAGTCTCTGGGTGTTGGTGATGGACAGGGCAGCCTGGCGTGCTGCAGTCCATGTCTGACACGACTGAGCGACTATACGGAACTGAACTGAAAAATCCTTTAATGGGTCATAGTCTAATGGTGATGTTGGTCTTCTTTGAAATAACTCATATTGGCTGAAATAAAAATGCATAAAGTAAGAGCTATGAGTTTCACTTTCATTTGAGGACTTACTCAGAACAATAGGCCCAGGAGAGAGCCTCTCAGACAGTGCTGTAAAACTGCTTCACAGAGGTAGGATAAAATCCTGGATATATATATTTATATATATCTTTCAACTATGTTTCAGCATGCTATTAACCATACATCTTGTTAGTCACGTGTTCAGACATCTCAGTTAATGAATTTAGTGTTTATCTATGTATAAAAAGATGCAAGAATCTGGTATTATTGAAATTCTTCCATTTTAACTATCTAGGGGCCCATGTGTCAAAAACACAGGATGTTTCATCCTAAATTCCTTTGAGAGTGTATTGCAGTCAGCAACTTGATCCATGTAGAACTGGGATATATCCAGGAGCATTCTTTATTTACACTCATTTGACATGTATTCAACTATTGCTGTGTAACACTGTGCATAGTGTTTCTTCTATTCTTCTTGAATTGTATACATAAATTGCCTTTCCAAAGATATCTATATATTTTACATATGCGTCATTTATAAAAATATAATATAAGCCAACAAATAAAATATTTCAGTGCTTCCAGAAATCCTAGCTCAGAGTTGAAAAGCAATCTTTGAATAGGAATTCGAATGATTGACCATGGAGAAAGCATACTCAGGCCAAATGGCATAGTCTCTAAAATACATGATGAATATGATTATGATTAAATGATGTATTGCTCAGAATAAAAGCAAGCAGAATGGAAATGGGTGAAGAGGCTGTTAATTCTGCTCTGATCTTAAAACTACCTTGTACAGCTATTAAAGAAGTCTGCTCTTTGAGGCCATGAGCAAAAGAATCAATCACTTACAACTTTACATACATCCATAGAACCTAGAATTATCCTCCATGATTCCAATGATGTGAACCAAGAGCCTTAAGTACACCAACAAGTCTTGATTCACTATTCTAATTCTAGGAATATATTCAAAGAGAAAATTAACCCAATTTTAAGGACAAATACTCTCATTGAAGAATTAGAGTAATTGATATTTGGAAATTGCTCTAGTCCAAAAATAAGAGCTTGCTCAATTATATCATGGTTATCCAGTCAGTGAAGTATTACATACACTGTAAAGACTTATATGAAGGATATTTAATGCCACTGAGGAAATGAGAAGATAGAAAATGCAAAAATTATCTTTGTTTCTCATAATTAAATAAAACATTATATATATTTAAAATATAGAAATGCCAACTATTATCATTTTATTTTCTCTAGAAAGAAATTATTTTTAATTTTTATAATTTAACATTGTCTCTATTCTTAAAATTTTTAATGCTGCACATGCTAAGCATTTTATAGTCATAATAATTTTAAAGAATAATAAATAATAAAGAATAATACAATTAAAACATTATTATGTATTTACTAACAGCATTACATAATTTATTATGCTTATTGATAATATATATTGACTAATATAAGTTTATAAGTGGATATTCTAATACATAGTTAATTGAACTGAGAAAGTCAACAATCAACTTTATTCTACTAGTTTTTATAGTGATTAGACTATCTTATACATGGCAGGTGCATTGTATACAAGGACTTAAGTGTTTAAAGTTTTTTAATTTACTTTCTCCAATGCTGAGATAAAATATGTTGGGTATAGGTAAGTTTATGGATTCAACTACTCTGACCCACTTAGAACATCCATACACAGCGAATTCTTTTAAAGGAAAATAAGAGCTTTAAAATAAAACTCTTCACCCTTTATGATCACTCTCTTGCAGAGTTCATTTACTTTTATGGTTTCAATCATTATGTCTATGTCATACAACCCCCAAATATGTATTTTCAACTATGATCACTCGCCCAAATTCCAGATCCATACTTCATACACAGTTCCCCTTAGATGCCTTAACAGTCACTGCTGACTCACAAAAACACACAAAACTTTTCTGACTCGAAAACAGGTTCTATTTTATAACTTTCCAGTGTTGCTAATAGCATCAAAATGTGTCTAGTGTACTACACCATCTCTCTTATCTCAGCATTAACAACTTGATGTGTAAGTTCCTCTGGGCACTTCAGCTACTGAGTTAGATGAATCAGCATTTTCTATTGACATTTTTCCTAATCTTCTGTAACTTTCTATTGCAATAACCTTGAACTTTAATCAGACCTTCATCACATCACACCTAGAGACTTGCAGTCATCTTTGTCTTGGGCATCTTTAAGTGCATTAGGAGAGTTATCAGTTCAGTTTAATTATGTCACTCAGCTGTGTCTGGCTCTTTGCAATCCCATGGACTGCATCACACCAGGTTTCCCTGTCCATAACCAAAGCCCAGAGCTCATTCAAACTCATGTCCATCGGGTCAGTGATGCCATCCAACCATCTCATCCTCTGTCATCCCCTTCTCTACCTGGCTTCAGTCTTTCCCAGCATCAGGGTTTTTTCCAAAGAGTCATTTCTTCACATCAGGTTGCCAAAATATTGGAGCTTCAGCATCAGTCTTTCCAATGAATATTCAGGACTGATTTCCTTTAGGATTGACTGGTTTTATCTCCTTGCAGTCCAAAAGACTCTCAAGAGTCTTCTCCAACACCACAATTTAAAAGCTTCAATTCTTCAGCACTCAGTTTTTGTGTTTTTTTATGATCCATACATGACTACTGCAAAAAACATAGCTTTGACTATACGGACCTTTGTCAACAAAGTTATGTCTCTGCTTTTTAATATGCTGTTTAGGTTGGTCATAGCTTTTTCTTCCAAGGAGCAAGTGTCTTTTAATTTCATGGCTGCAGTCACCATTTGCAGTGATTTTGGAGCCCTATGAAATAAAGTCTCTCACTGTTTCCATTGTTTCTCCATCTATTTGCCATGAAGTGATGGCACTGGATGCCATGATCTTAGTTTTCTGAATGTTGAGCTTTAAGCCAACCTTTTCACTCTCCTCTTTCACTTTTATCAAGAGGCTGTTTAGTTCCTCTTCGCCTTCTCCCATAGGGTGGTGTCATCTGCACATCTGAGGTTATTGATATTACTCCCAGAAATTTTGATTCCAGGTGTGCTTTATCCAGCCCAGCATTTCACATGATGTACTGTGCATATAAGTTTAATAAGCAGTGTGACACTATACAGCCTTGACATTCCCGTTTTCCAATTTGGAACCAGTCTGTAGTTCCATGTCCGGTACTAACTGTTGCTTCCTAACCTGCATACAGATTTCTCAGGAGGCAGGTCATGTGGTCTGGTATTCCCATTTCTTTCAGAATTTTCCAGTTTGTTGTGATCTATAGAGTCAAAGGCTTTGACGTAGTCAATAAAGCAGAAGTAGATGTTTTTCTGGAATTCTCTTGCTTTTCCTATGATCCAACGGATGTTGGCAATTAGATCTCTGGTTCTTCTGCCTTTTCTAAATCCAACTTGAGCATGTGGAAGTTCTAGGTTCACGTACTGTTGGAGAATACACTAGCTTGGAGTATTTTGAGCATTACTTTGCTAGTGTGTGAAATGAGTGCAATTACTTACTAGTTTGAACATTCTTTGGCATTGCCTTTCTTTGGGATTGGAATGAAAACTGTCCTTTTCCAGTATTGTGGCCACTGCTGAGTTTTCCAAATTTGCTGTCAGCTAGTTTTTAATCAATCTCACTTTCTCATTCATGAGTTGAGGTTAATTTAAAATGGCAAGACTTAGTAATTAGATTGTTGTTATTTAAATTCTGTCTGTTAATATAAAAATATACTCATGCTAAAACATTTTTGTTATAATAAATTGAATATACATTGAGAAAATTCAAACATTATAGAAAAGGTAAAAATATTAATTCACATTTTAACAGATTTTCATCCAGCATCTAAGCATTTCTTAGTCTTCTCTACCCTAATAAGAAGAGTAGATAAAAGAATCACTTCAAAGACTCACTAAAATTATGTATTTGAAAAAAGACTATAGGAAAAACTATATTCTATCATAAGATTGGCAGTCCAGGTGGTTTCAGGGAAACCATGTGTATGTGTGTGTGTGTGAATGTGTGTGTGTGAAGTTTAATCAACTTGAATACAGTTGATTCAAGTTGTGTAAAGTACCTGCTTCACATTCAACATATTTTATGCTCAATACGGATGCAAAGAAGCCTAAGATAAACTTCCAAATGGTTTACAATTAAATTGGTGATAGGAAACTCAGACATGCTAAACAAAAGCAATACAATAAAGCAGAACACAGACATCTCTAAGTATCAAAACCTAATTTGTGTCTGCCAGTGTGTTGGAGAGCAAATTTTCAGACAGTGGGAACCTATATTACATTATTTTAAATTGAAGGAAAAGAATGGGTTCCAAGTATATCCAAACCCCCTAAACATCTTCCTGGAAATCACTAAACTGTTTTTAACCACTAATATAACAATTCACAGAGGATTTCTGCAAAATAGAATATTTTTAACAGTATCAGTTCTAATATTACTTAATATTTAAAGAAGCATCTTAAAGTGATACATCTACATGTAAAATACAAAGATAGTCAGCTATAGATTGCATTTAATTTCTGCACTGCAACAAACATGTACCAACATATAAATTCTAAAAAAAAGAAGAAACATGGTAAAGATACTAAAGCTAATATATGAATTGCACCCATATTGACAGTGTCCACAGGTGCTTGGTATTTGCAATATTAAGGCCCATTAAAGGCTAAATTCTCAGGAAAGATGGGGAAGTGGTTAGTAACATAGGATATCATGAGAGGAGCTGAACAAAAATGCTAGCATTCTAACATCCTTCCTTTCAGACCTCAAAATTTTCACTGATATACGAACATATTTGTTGGAGCATATTCATTGGATTATGAATTTGGGGTAAACCATTTTGCAATCAGATATGACCTAAATCAAATTCAGAGTGCCTGAAGAAATATGGGTGGAAGTTCATAACATTGTATAGGAGGTGGTGACCAAACCATCCCCAAGAAAAAGAAATGCAAAAAGGTAAAGTGGTTGTTTGAGGAGGTCTTATAAATAGCTGAGAAAAGAAGAACAATGAAAGGCAAAGAAGAAAGGGAAAGATATACCCAACTGAATGCAGAGTCTCAGAGAATATTGAGGGGAGATAAGAAAGCTTTCTTAAGTGAACGGTATGAAGAAACAGAGGAAAACAATAGAAGGGGAAAGTCTAGAGATCTCTTCAAGAAAATTAGAGATACTAAGGGAACATTTCAAGCAAAGATGGGCACAATAAAGTACAGAAATGGCAAGGACCTAACAGAAGCAGAAGAGATTAAGAACAGGTGGCAAGAATATACAGAACTATACCAAAAAAAAAAAGTCTTAATGACCCAGATAACCGTGATAGTGTGGTCACTTACCTACAGCCAGACATTCTGGAGTGTGAAGTCAAGTGGGACTAAAGAAACATTACTATGAAAAACCTAGTGGAGGTGATGGAATTCCAGCTAAGCTATTTCAAATCCTAAAAGATTATGCTGTTTAAGTGCTACACTCCATATGTCAGCAAGTTAGAAAATCTCAACAGTGATTACAAGACTGGAAAAAAATTAGCTTTCACTCCAATCCCCAAAAAAAGGCAATGCTAAAGAATGTTCAGACTGCTGTACAATTATGCTCATTTCACATGCTAACAAAGTAATGCTCAAATCTTCAAGACAGGCTTCAGCCATATGTGAACCGAGAACTTCTAAATGTGAAAGATGGATTGAGAAAAGGCAGAGGAATCAGACATCAATTTTCCAACATCCATTGGATCATAGAAAAGACAAGAGAATTCCAGAAAAAAAAAATCTGCTTCACTGACTATACCAAAGCCTTTGATTGTGTGGATCAAAATAAACTGTGAAAAATTCTTTAAAGATATGGGAATATCAGAGTCCAGAGTGCTCACCATATTGTTTGGCAAAACTAATAAAAAATAAATAAATAAATAAATAAATATTTCCCTCTCCCCCCTTCTAAAATGAGGGTGATAAAGTCAGCAAGACTCTGGTGGAGAAGAAAATAAAAAAAAAGAAAGAAAGAAAAAAAAAAGATATGGGAATATCAGACCACTTTACCTGCCTCCTGAGAAACCTGCATGCTGGTCAAAAAGTGACAATTAGACTGGACATGGAACAATGGACAGTTTCCAAATTGGGAAAGGAATACATAAAGTCTATATTCTGTCACCCTGCTTTTTTAACTTATATGCAGTGTACATTATGCAAAATGCCCGGATGGTTAATCACAAGCTGGAATCAAGATTGCCAGGAGAAATATCAACAACCTCAGATATGCAGATGATACCTCTTCAATGGCAGAAAGCAAAGAGGAGCTAAAAAGCCTCTTGACGAGGCTGAATGAGCAGAGTTAAAAAGTTGGCTTAAACTCAGCATTCAAAAGACTAATAAAATCATGGCCTCTGGTCTCATCACTTTATGGCCAAAAGATGGGGAACAAATGGAAACTGTGACAGATTTTATTTTCTTGGGCTCTAAAATCACTGTGGAGGTAACTGCAGTCACGAAACTGAAAGACACTTGGTCCTTGGGGAAAAAAAGCCATGACAAATGAAGACAGCATATTAAAAAGCAGAAACGTCACTTTGCTGACAAAGGTCCATACATTCAAAGCTATGATTTTTTCCAGTAGTCATGTACAGAGATGAGAGGTGGACCATAGAAAAGGCTGAGTGCCAAAGAATTGATGCTTTTGAACTGTGGTGCTGGAGAATATTCTTGACAGTCCCTTGGGACTGCAAGGAGATCCAACCAGTCCATCCTAAGGGAAATCAGTCCTGAATATTCTTGGAAGTACTGATACTAAAGCTGAAGCTCTAATGCTTTGGCAACCTGATGCAAAGTTCCAACTCACTGAAAAAGACCCTGATGCTGGGAAAGACTGAGGGCAGTAGAAGGGGGAGACAGAGAATGATGTGGTTGAATGCATCATCAATTCAATGAACATGAGTTTGAACCAACTCCAGGAGATAATGAAAGAAAGGGAAGACTGGCCTGCTACAGTCCATGTGGTGGCAAAGAGTTGGACACAGCTTAGTAACTGAATAACTACAGTTTTTCAAGCCAAAAGTTGATAATTAAATGATCAGATATCAAAGAATACACCTTCTTATTAGCTAGTTAATTGTATGTTTGGGATTATATATGCTTTAGAAGGAATTAAATAGTTGAGCAAAGCTATTAGGCTAGCAAGTTTAAATTTTCTTTCCAGTGTTAACTTGTCCTTTCATATTTTTTTTGGCAGAAAATTTTAAAAAATAGCTGAAAGTGAAATGTAAAGGATAAAAACTGAGTAGATACAGCTGAATTAAATATAAGATATCATAAGTTTATAGAAATGTGAATGCTTTAATGATGGTAAGAACAATGTTCCATGTTGACACTGGGCATGAATGAATTTGGGGTCTCTAAGATTCTCCCATGAAAGAATAGTAGCCATGCAATCAAATTGCTGTTACTTCTGCCATGTAAAATTATGAGATTTGTTTCTATTTTGGGCAGTTTTTATTATACATTGGTCAATTTAAAACTGCTCAGTCCTGCAATATATGCACCTGGTAGTCTAAGTTTAGCTAATTAGATGGACAATTACTCTTTAGTCATCTTCAAGGATGCTATGGATTCCCACCAAAGAAAGGGAGTAAACTGAATGGTCATTCATGTTTCTTCATTCTCCATGATTCTATAATTCAAAAAATAAATCAACTCAATTTGTATAAGTGAAAGCTATGAAGTCTAAAATCCTGATGAGTTAAAATGTAAGGCAGAGGTCCAGTACTCTAGGAGAGTCAAGAACAAGATGTTGCTAGAACACGTTGTTTTTACTTTTCCTGGGCACATTAATAAAATCAACGATCTGAAGAAAAATAGAAGAGGAAATCAGATTAATTGAAACATATACCTTGTTCTCTATATTTTGTATAACAAATTGAACTTAGTAACTAATATATGTATGATAGTGTACGAAGCAGTAAATACAATTTGTATGTGATTACAAGGGGTAAGGAGAATCTGCAACCAATCAAAAAGCAATCATATGACAGTCTGTAATGAAGGGTTAGATTGTAGTGCAGATTCTATGAACTTACATGTCATAAGTGGGAGCTTCTCCATGAAATAAAATGACCAATTAAGCTAGCTAATGGTAGAATTAAACTGAACACTCTAGGTAGGAACAACTCTAATTATTTGTGGGGTTGAAGAAACAGTACAACTGGACACACCTAGTTTGCATCCTGCTTCTCTTCTTTTCTTATTTCTGGGTCTTCCTGCATTCAAGGAGCATCATACACATGGTATGGACACCCTCAACCCATAACTATTTCAGTCCCAGCCATGAGTTGCTCCTTGGCTATTTATTAAGCCTGTGTGCCAGATCTCCAGTGGAAATGAGATTTGGGGTTATTTGAGCAGAGAATTCAAGATCTGAATTCTGAGGTTTGGACCTTTGAAGGACAGCACAGCCCTCAAATAGGCTCATTTCCTTAGTTCCACAGATGCCAATCACATGGGGAAGGTCATAACTGGAATAAAAAGAGATGTAGGCGCTTCAAAACAGAAGATCTAGGGCAAAAATAAGTATATTTTGTGGTTATAAATTACAGAAGAAGCATCTCAAGGCCTGATGACTGACTAGATATTATATACCAAGAATTAAAGAGAAATTTACATCAAAGTTGAGGTTTTAAAGCAGAAATTAGGATTGAAAGTGGGAATGACTAAGCAAGACTGCAAAGGTAAATTGTGATGATTGATTGGCTTTGTACTAGGCATATTAAATTTGCTCCATTCTTCTATAGCTGCAAAGTGAAAACAACCTGGGAGCTCAAAGATGAATTTGCTTTCAGTTACATGAGGAGGCAGTAACTATAGTAGGTGCTATGTTCATTCAAGCTCAAATTAGTTCAAAGCATCTTTTGCAATTAAACAGGCAAGATCTGTTTTTTAAAACACAAAAAGAAAATTCAGTCATATATTTGTGTTACCCACAATGTCATAGAAGTAGTAAGAAATTGTTATCTCCCTAATGGACCTGGATACTTCCCTCCTATCCTCTCTTAAAGGGCAGCATTGCACTGAATACTTCAGAAATTTTTCAGATTCTTCTTAAGTGTCATCAATTCATTATCTGAATACTTCAAAGGATAGGAAGTCAAGAGAACTAGCACTGTCTCTTTGAAATATGCATTACAATAATTTCACTTCCACTTCATATTACTGCTCCATTTTTATAGACTACACATATGGAATTTGGGCCCAAATAAGATGGAAATATGGAAGAGTTGAAATGGAAATGGCCTTTGCCTCTTGAAGTTTTAAGAGCTTTCCTACTTTACTGCAATTTGGGAGGGAGCAGCAACTCTGAGCGCTCAGTAGTGTCTTAAATGGCATGCTTCGGCAATCAGGCAATCACTTACAACAGATCAGTCAATGTTACAGAGAAACTCACAGGAGATAATTCTACCTCCCAAAAATGGTAATAATAAAGGAATGATTGCTCTTTTCATTAAATCTGATATGTAAACACTTGGAGAAGGAAATGGCAACCCACTCCAGTATTCTTGCCCACAGAATCCCATGAACAGAGGAGCCTGGTGGGCTATATAGTACATGGGATCATGAAGAGTCAGACACGACTGAGCAACTACCACATGTGAACACTTAGGCCTAAGCAAGACTTTTCTAACAGACAGCGAATATTTTTTTCTCTCACTATTTCACAAGAATAAAAACAAATGACATTTTCCTGTGTATTCTGAAAATAACATTTCATTTGTTCTATTGTGTTCCCAAACTAGGATAGTATATTTAGAGTAAGTAACTGTGGAAAATGGAAAATCTAATTCCTAAGAGAAGACAATAATAACAGTAGTATTATTATAACTATCTAGTTCCCAGGAAGAAGGAGCTTTGCAATCAGGCACAAGACATCTTAATAGCTATTAATATTTGAAAAAAGTAAAACAATGTATTTTTAATTTTATCAGTACTCAATACGTCTACCTAAAAAATTCAATCTATGAAATAAAATTATTTGATTTCATTATCCTCATGTACAAGTTTTATAGATGAATCTTAAATATGGTCAATTTAAATGACGTATTTTCAGAAGTCAGATGAGAAATTTCTCAGTGCCATGGAATGCATGTTAATTTATCAAGACATCAAGACACTAGCATGAAATACATGCTAATCCATCCAATCATCACAGTGTGTAGTTTCTAGTATCACCATGATCCTTAGATCGAATCTGAGCAGCATTCAGAGGAAAGAGTGAAGCAATATGTGCTTTTGTTTTAATGAAGACTCACAATCAATAACCAGCAAGGAAGGTGAATCATAAGGGCAAACCTCTGGAATTTGATGCTACTCTTTTAAGACTCAAAAACTTTCTCTTCAAGTACATGGAAACAATTAGGTCCTGAGAGACTATTTCAGATGTCTATAAATTTAAAGTTCCTGATAATGACATAGGACTCGGAAATACTTAAATTCAACTTAAATTTGAATACTTAAATTCAAAACTTTGATTAGCATATTTTTTCCTTTGTCATCCAATGTAATCAGCAGCCAAATCAAAATCAACAACCAGTTTATTGATTTACTACAAGAACTAACAGTCTCAAGACAGAGAAATACTCAAAGTCCATCACATCACCCTTTCTCTTCATGTGCTAGATGTATATAAGAGCACGAGGGTGGCTTTGTGAGCATGGAAACAAAACAAGGGAACAGAATCAATCATGCTTAAAGTGTCTGCTTGTAAATATTTGAGCCATACTTGAGATTATGATAAGATTCCTTTCAAGATATAAATGTACATCCTCTTGGCTACAAACGTTATAGTTATTTCTACTCCAGATATGGACTTTCCATTGGAGACAGAGATGTTTGTGGGTAATAATTAATGTACACTTATTTCTGCAACATTCTTGAATCATTGTGATTAGCACCTTTCCCAGTGACTTTCCTTTTATTTCTGCTTTAATGGCTGACAAAGTCTTTATTCTGGGTAACATACAATTTTTTTAACAGTTTATTGAAATTCATTGAAGGTACTGTTAAATCCTGGCTTTTTAGCTATTGTATGCCTTACTGTTGTATTTCAAAATACATTATATAGACATACATTATATATTATATGTATATACTGTGCATTATATGCATATATTATACATTATATGTATAGTACACATTATACATACATCATTCATGTGGTACATAAGTTGCATATATAATATATAAATAAATTTATTTATTTGTTTCTATGAAGTAGTTTATGTTTCAAAAAGTTCATTGTCTAACTTTCCAAATTCTTATAGAGCATATCAGTGTATATCAATGTAGTCTTTAATATTGTCAACCTTACTTTTTTCCTTTTTGAATCACTAGATAATGCTGAATGTGTTTATATAACTTATTTAAGATGTGTGCAGGGTACAGATACTTAGATTCAAAACTAGCTATTCCTAATCCTAAATTCTTTGCTGCTATATTCATGTTTTTTTGGTAAACTTCTCCTCTTAGTTTTGCTAAATTCTTTGTGTCATTGTTACATTTGATAATCATCTTCAATTTAAATATTAAGGAAAAACGTTTCTGTTCATTTTTACCATGGCATTTCTTTGGTCTTTTTCATAGTAAAGCTTTGGATAACATTTTGCTGGTATATAATCCCCTCTTTCTAATTTCTCATTGTCTCTTCAACAATGTAAGTAGACTTCAGTTCAGTTCACTTCAGTCACTCAGTCGTGTCTGACTCTGTGACCCCATGGACTGCAGCATGCTAGGCTTCCCTGTCCGTCACCAACTCCCAGAGCTTGCTCAGACTCATGTCTATCAAGTCAGTGATGCCATCCAACCATCTCATCCTCTGTCGTCCCCTTCTCCTCCTGCCTTCATCTTTCCCAGCATGAGGGTCTTTTCCAATGAGTCAGTTCTTTACATCAGATAACCAAAGTATTGGAGCTTCAGCTTCAGCATCAGTCCTTCCAATGAAGTGGACTTGCATTCATTGAAATACAATGAAACTTACTTTTAACAGAGGTATCAATTACTCTAGACTAGCAAATTCCATCTTCACTTCCTTGATTTGTTTTAATATACCCAGAAAAATTAAATATTTCCTTTATTAAATAATTTCTGCTTTTAGAAGATTACAACTCCATAGTCTCTTAGTTTCCTCCTATTTTAATGTCTGCTCTTTCTCATACTCTTTTTGTAGTATTTTCTCCATCACTTAACCTCTTAATGTTTTAATGCTCCAGACTTAGTCTTCAGCCTTCTTCATCTCACCTCCTGCATTCTCTCTCTAGGTAACTTCATTCAGTACATTTTTATAGCTCTGCTTCTGCCCAAACAGTGTATTCAGAAGCCAGAAATCTATCTAGTATTTTATACTTAATGTATACAAAATGGACTTTTTGACCTGTTTCCATAACCATCACCCTAAAATCCTCATTCCTGTATCTCTCTTAGTCATTTCCTTTCACTCAACGACATCATCATGCACACAGTTGCTGAATTCAAATAAAGTCATCAGTAATACCATTCTCTTTCCATCTTATCCAGCAGTTTATCAGTTAAATTCATGTTCATAATATGTTCTGAATCAGAATGTTTCCTTGTATTCCCACTACTTCCCACTCACTACTCTACATACCTAGTGCTGTCAGAATGGTCCAATCAGCTATTATCTCTAGCTTGGACTTCTGCAGTAACTTCTTAACTGCCCTCTTTACTTCAACACTTAGCCCCTTAATCCAATTCTACATCCAGCATCTAGACTGTCTTATAAAAATATAAAATAGATCATTTCTTCCTCCTTAGTCTTCTCTGTTTCCCTCCATTCCCTCTTTTATCACATTTAGAACTACTAAATATAAGTGTTTTATCATCTAAAATACTCTAAAAATATCAAATTCTCTCTGACTCCTGCCTACCTCTTATAAGAACACTTGTGATTACACTGGGTCCACTCATATAATTCAGGATAATCTCCACATCTCATGATTCTCCATTTAATCACAGCACAAATTCTGGGGGCTGGGACATGAACATATTCGAGGGGCCATTACTAATCCTACTACAAAAAACTACCTTCCTCTCTGAGAAGGGGATTTCCTCACTCAAGTTTGCACTACTTTATGTTGCTCAACATATGCTAACTACTCTCCTTTGTTTATATTCTGGTCATGATGATTTCCCACTGTGTCTTTACATTTTTCAATTTTCAATTACTCTTTGTTGCTTCTCATCATTCAGGTCTCAGATAAAATACCCTTCTTGGGGAAACTTTCTTGACTGTCTAAAGTTTCACGGACATCTTAAAAAGCCATTGCCTCTAGTCATTCTTCACTCTATTGCTTTATTTTCTTTATGATATAAGACATACAATTCTAAAAGTATCTGGTGTGTTTATTTTTAAAGCTTACCTTTTGTCTGCCCTTCAGGAGACCTGGGACTTTTTTATCTAGCTCATATCACTAAGGTCTTAAGTCCTGGAAAAGTTTCCTTTAAACAATGTAAATGTTTAGCAAATGTGTCTAAATAAATACATTAATAAAAAGTAACCTAAAATGAAGGCATTGTTCATGTTTAAAGTGTCACTTCATGTCTACCAGGTACATTCTGTGAAAACTGTCTTGATCCATTTGATCACACTGTTTCCCTATTTGGAAACCACTCCATCATTCTCCATAACTATTCAGATCCTACCCAAACTTGATGGTCCAGTAAATTCAATCCCAAACACTATCCTTTCATTAAAAATTTCTGTGACCAATCATATTTATCTGCCTCTGAAATGCCAGGAAACTATGCTAAAATATTCCTTTGGTATTTTATCATTAACTTTTATTAACTGGAATCATTATTAACTGATAATTCATTTAGCAAGTATTATAAAACTATCTAATATGGACAGATAATAGTTAATAACTAAGGTTTAATGCAGGAGGAGAAGGGGAATAACAGAGGAAGAAATGATTGGATGGCATCACCGACTTGATAGACATGAATTAGAGCAAGCTCTGGGAGTTGGTGATGGACAGGGAAGCCTGGTGTGCTGCAGTCCATGGGGTCGCAGTCAGACATGATTGAGCAACTGAACTGACTTAACTGAATTTCCTTATTATATTCTAAATTCCCCCAGGGGAAGGATTATGTTCTGTTACTGACTGTCTAGCATTAGTGATATAAGCATAAGCAATACTTAAAGTAATTTGATGGTTAATATAATGAAGTAAGTGTATTAGTACCACTCAGAATAAGAATTTATTAAATGGTTTGAATTTGTTGAACATGAAAACACTCCAAAGAGAACATGAAAATATTATATTTGTAAGAATATATGAGTATCAGTTGAAGGAAAACAGCTTTTATTCCATGAAGTAAACATGTCATTATTGATTTTATTTCAAAACAGATAAAATTATGACTAAAATGCAGATATAAAATATACACATTCTAAATTTTTTATACTTATTACTTTATGAGAAAACCAGGCAGCTATTATAACTGGTTAAAAGAACACAAAAGACAGATATAATTATAGATAAGAATGTTGAAAATTATGTAAATAGAAGCAAAAACTGAAAAGGGATGTTGGGAAGAGTCAACTGAATCTCCTCCAGAGAAGACACAATTTGCATGTCTAAAAAAATTATTATTTTTTCACTCTTATGCAAGATCTTCTAGAACTAACATCAAAAAAAGATGTTCTTTTCATCATAACTGACTGGAATGCAAAAGTACGAAGTCAAGAAATACCTGGAATAACAGGTATATTTGGCTTTGGAGAACAAGATGAACCAGGGCAAAGGCTAGCAAAGTTTTGCCAAGAGAACACACTGGTCATAGCAAACACCCTCTTCCAACAACACAAGAGAAGACTCTAGACCTTGACATCACCAGCTGGTCAATACGAAATCAGATTGATTATGTTCTTTGCAGCCAAAGATGGAGAAGCTCTATACAGTTAGGAAAAACAAGAGAAGGAGTTGACTGTGGCTGAGATCGTGAACTCCTTATTGCCAAATTCAGACTTAAATTGGAGAAAATAGGGAAAACCACTAGCCCGTTCAGGTAGGACCTAATTCAAATCCCTTATGATTAAATAGTGGAAGTGACAAATAAATTCAAAGGATTAGATCTGATAGACAGAGTACTTGAAGAACTATGAACAGAGGTTTGTGACATTGTACGGGGGGCAGTGATCAAGACTATCCATTCCCAAGAAAAAGAAATGCAAAAGGCAAAATGGTTGCCTGAGGAGGCCTTACAAATAGCTGTGAATAGAAGAGAAGCTAATGGCAAAGGAGAAAAGGAAAGATATACCCATTTGAATGCAGAGTTCCAAAGAATAGATAGGAGAGATAAGAAAGCCTTTCTCAGCAATCAATGCAAAGAAATAGAGGAAAACAATAGAATGGGAAAGACTAGAGATCTTGTCAAAAAAATTAGAGATACCAAGGGAACATTTCATGCAAAGATGAGCACAATAAAGGACAGAAATGGTATGGACCTAACAGAAGCAGAAGATACTATACAAAAAGGTCTTCATGCCTCAGATAATAATGATAGTGTGATCACTCACTTAGAGCCATACATCCTGGAATGTGAAGTCAAATGGGCCTTAGGAAGCATAACTGCAAACAAAGCTAGTAGAGGTGATGGAATTCCAGCTGAGATGTTTCAAATCCTAAAACATGACCCTGTGAAAGTGCTGAACTCAATATGGCAGCAAATTTTGAAAACTCAGCAGTGGCCACAGGACTGGAAAATTTTCAGTTTTCATTCCAATCCCTAAGAAAGGCAATGCCAAAGAATGTTCAAACTACCACACGATTGCACTCATCTCAAACAGTAGCAAAGTAATGCTCAAAATTCTCCAAGCTGGGCTTAAACAATATGTAAACTATGAAATTTCAGATGTTCAAACTGGATTTAGAAAAGGCAAAGGAACCAGAAATCAAATTGCCAACCTCCGTTGGATCATAGAAAAAGCTATAGAATTCCAGAAAAACATCTATTTCTGCTTTATTGACTATGCCAAAGCCTTTGACTGTGTATATCACAACAAACTGGAAAATCCTGAAAGAGATGGGAATACCAGACTGCCTTATCTGATTCCTGAGAAATCTGTATGCAGGTCAAGAAGCAACAGTTAGAACCAGACATGAAACAATGGACTCTTTCTAAATTGGGAAAGGAGTCCATCAAGGCTGTATATTGCCACTCTGCTTATTAAAATTATATGCAAAGTAATCATACAAAATGCCAGGCTGTTTGAAGCATAAGCTGGAGTCAAGATACACAGATAACATCACCCCTATGGCAGAAAGTGAAGAAGAGCCTCTTGATGAAAGTGAAAGAGGAGACTGAAAAAGTTGGCTTAGAACTCAACATTTAAAAAACTAAGATCATGGATTCTAGTCACATCACTTCATGGTAAACGGAGAAACAATGGAAACAGTGACAGACTTTTGGGGGGAAACTCCAAAATCACTGAAGATGGTGATGGCAGCCATGAAATTAAAAGACGCTTGCTCCTTGAAAGAAAGGCTATGACCAACCTAGAGAGCAGAGACATTACTTTGCCAATAAACGTCCATCTAGTCAAAGCTATGGTTTCAGCAGTTATCATATATAGATGTTAGAGCTGGACCATAAAGATAGCTGAGTGCTGAAGAACTGACACTTTGTTGGAGAAGACTCAAGTGTCCCTTGAACTGCAAGGAGATAAATCCAGTCAGTCTTAAAGGAAATCAGTCCTGATGCTGATTCTTTGGAAGAACTGATGCTGAAGCTGAAATTCCAATACTTTGGCCACCTGATGTGCAGAACTGACTCATTTGGAAAGACCCGGATGTTGGGAAAAATTGAAGGTGGGAGAAGGGAACGACACAGGATGAAATGGTTGGAAGGCATCACTAATGCAATGGACATGAGTTTGAGTAAGTTCCAAGAGTTGGTGATAGACAGGGAAGCCTGGAGTGCTGCAGTCCATGGGGTCACAAAGAGGCGGACATGACTGAGTGACGTGAACTGAACTGATCTGAAACTTTGTTAACAAATATTTCTTCTTTTTAATATGCTGTCTAGGTTTGTCATAGCTTTTATTCCTAGGAGTAAGGATCTTTTAATTGCATAGCTGTAGTCACCATCTGCAGAGCCCCTACAAAATAAAGTTGGTCACTGTTTCCATTGTTTCCCCATATATCTGTCATGAGATGGTGGGACGGGATGCCATGATCTTAGTTTTCTGAATATTTTATTTTAAGCCAACTTTTTCACTCTCCTCTTTCACTTTCATCAAGAGCTTCTTTAGTTCTTCTTCGGTTTTTGCCATAAGCATGGTGTCATTTGCATATCTGAGCTTATTAATATTTCTCCCAGCAATCTTGATTCCAGCTTGTGCTTCTTCCAGCCCAGCCTTTCTCGTGATGTACTTTGCATACAAGTTAAATAAGCAGGCTGACAATACACAGCCTTGACGTACTCCTTTTCCTATTTGGAACCAACCTATTGTTCCATGTCCAGTTCTAACTGTTGCTTCCTGACCTGCATACAGGTTTCTCAAGAGACAGGTCAGATGGTTTGGTATTCCCATCTCTTGAAGAATTTTCCACAGTTTATTGTGATCCACACAGTCAAAGACTTTGGCATAGTCAGTAAAGCAGAAATAGATGTTTTTCCAGAACTCTCTTGCTTTTTTGATAATCCAGTATGTTGGCAATTTGATCTCTGGTGCCTTTACCTTTTCTAAAACCAGCTTGAACATCTGGAAGTTCACTGTTCATGTATTGCTGAAGCCTGGCTTGGAGAATTTTGAGCTCTAGCATGTGAAATGAGTGCAATAGTGTGATAGTTTGAGCATTCTTTGGCATTGCCTTTCTTTGAGATAGGAATGTAAACTGACCTTTTCCAGTCCTGTGGCCATTGCTGAGTTTTCCAAATTTGCTGGCATATTGAGTGCAGTAGTTTCACATATGCATTATCTCAAACTTTGTCTATGTCAGGAATTCAGTAACTATAAGCTGGATGCTTCCACCTGATGGTTTCTTACATGGTTGCAGTCAGAGTGCCGTGAGGGATGGCAAATAACCCAAGGTGTATTTGGTGCCACAGGATTCATTTCCAAGATGGCTTATTCACATGGCTGAATTCTTCACTTTGAGAGCCTCTCCAAGACTGCTTTAATATTCTCATATCAGGGCAGCTCCTTTCTCCTACAGCTAGCAATCTGAGAGAACGTGAATAATACAAATGCAGGAATGATTTTTATGATCCAATCTTCAAAGTCATACACTGTCATTACTACCTTGTTCTATTAGTTAACTGAGTTACTAAGTCCAGCCAACTCATAAAAGGACAGGAACTAGACTTCACTTGTTGAAGAGAGCAATATCAGAGAATCTGTGAATATGTTTAAAATCACCACATTTGCTCTGAGTAGCTTTTCTTTTAATTGAAGTTTTTAGCCAATTTAGTTAAAAATATGTTCATATTTTGTGTCTTAATTCTTTCTGGTTTGTTTCTTTTTTCTCTTCTACCTGTATATATTTTCCCCAGCCTTTTGCTACATGGACAAGTTTGGTTGCTTTTGTTGTGTTTTTTTTTTTTAATTTCCTCTTGTGATTTGTATGTAGTGTAGCCTGTTTTTAATTATTCTATGCTAGTTTTCTTTATTATCTGACTGTTTCATTTTGTAATCATTGTATCAAGACTAATACATGATCTTTTCACTCTTTTCAATATAAAATGACAAACAATATATTTTGTTCCACTTCTGCTTTTCTTGTTTCCTCATTATTGTTTTTCTAAAGAATTTTTTTCTGAATATATGATGTTTGTTTGAATCTGGACTATAATCTCTATCAAAATTTTACCGAATGTTTTCACTGGCCAAATTTGGTTTTATATTTTCACTAATTTAGTTGTAAGAGTTTATTTAGTTTCACTATTTTCCAAAATCAAAATAATGTATTTGATATTTCCTTAAAAAAATTATTAGACTGTTTCAGTACACACTAGGCAGTATACTCCATGAATGGGCAATAAGTTAATTCACCGCTACATTTTTTGCCCTCATGTTTGGTAAAATTTTTGTATTTTCTTTATACTCTCCTTTCTTAATGTGGAAATGAAGCTATTTCAGGGAAAAACCCCAACTCTCCACTTCCCCTACTGTGATAGATATTTGCTAGATATATTAGCACTTTATCTCCTTAGTATACCTCTTTTCAAATTAATTAAAACCTAGAATTCTGAAGAGTCAAAGGAAACGATCCATGCCAGGTGCTGCAAAATTATGTCAGTTTGTGTTATTTGTTTTTATATCACTGTATTCCTGATTTTCTATTGCAATGGATTTGGTCTCAGATCTTCTTTTAGTCTGGTTATATAAGCTTTATACCTAGAAGAATACTTTTGCATTTCAGAAATTATGAAGGCTAAACAAACAAACAAAAGCAGCAGTTACATTAGAACTCAGGGCAGAATGTCCATCCTCAGTTGTATGTAACAACCAGTGATGCACTCCATCTTTCTTCAATTTTAATTTAATATTGGAGATGGAGAAGAAATATGAATTATCCTGCTCACTTTTTATGATTTTTCCCAAGTTGTTAAACCTTAGTTTCAAGATGCATTTAAACAAAGCAGAAGGGATGATTCCATCCCTTTTAAATGTGTGCTTCCATAAATGTTTGGCCTTATTTTGTTACACAATTGTATGACACATTATGTTGTAGGAGCAACTCATTTTTTCTTACCCTGGTCACAGACTGCTCAAAATGAGTCTCCATTTATTTCTTATGTTCATTGACACCTTTTATTTATTTTCTGTATTCATAGTGTTGGTGGGATATAGTGCAGTGCTCAGTACACTGATATACCCCATGATTTTACATCAAAACATTTATCTAATTACCTCACTTTTAGTTCAAAAATGAATGTCAACGCGTTAGGTGATGTCCTACCAGTTTGTCTTTATTTTCAGTATCCAGAGGATGGATATAAGAATTAAGATATTGCAACTGCTTCCAGCTCCTTTTTTTTGCCTCAGTGATTTTTTACTTTATGAGTGCAATAGTAGCATTCAGAATATTAAATAGCATTAAATTATAAATGTACATTACCAGTATTGCCAGCTTGATACTTAAGCTTAATTTTTCTATTATTTTTAACAGAGCTTCAGTATCTTAATATTTTTGATAATTGACTGTATTATAAGCAGTTCTCTATAAGCAAAAAATACTGAAAATAATCACATATAGTTGAATAGGTTAATCTTAAAGATTAACATATCTAAAACATAGTTCATTATTTTTATGACAAATTTCTTGCAATGATTCTGCCTCCCAATAACTAAAGCTAAAAATGAAGCAATAATTGATCCTAGATTTCTGGTTTCCTTTTACTCCCACTCCCACTGGAGCCTGAAGCAATCTTTAAACTCTCCATTCTCCTCCAGTCCCACTAAATTAGCTATAGCTCTGGTCCTGATCTGGCCTTCAGTCCTGTCTTTTCTAATTTGATGCAGCAGGAACTTAGAGAGTCTACAGAGAGAATATTAAAAAAGGAGAAAGGGAGTCCCAAGCTGGAGACCTGAGGAATGCCAACTTTGAGAAGCCAGGTAGGAAGGGTGACTACCCAACAGAGTTCAAAAAAGAGACCATGAAAGATGAAAATTATAATTGATGCAATGTGCATAAATTAAATTTATAACAATTAAAAAACAGTTCCATTGTTGTAGCATGAACAAAAGCCTGATTTAAGTAGAATTAAAATAGAATAAATAGATTAAAAAGGGTAAGGGTTTCCCTGGAGGCTCAGACAGTAAAAAAATCTGCCCAAAATGCAGGATACTGGGGTTCAATCACTGGGTCGGGAAGATATCCTGGAGAAAGGAAATGCTAGAGAGCTGTGAGATGTGTACCTGGAAAGGCATGAGGGATTCAGAAGTTTTTCTTGTAGTTGCCATCATTGCTAAGATGGGCATTATTAAAACATGACAGCATGCCAAGGAGATACAGAAGTTGAACATTTGGATCACGGAGAGGGTATACTGATGGTTTGGAACTTCTGAAAAGGCAAAAAGCTGATAGATTGACCTTTCACAGAAGGCTACTAAAATTGGAAGACAAAACGAAGGATGGTTCCACATGAAAGTTGAATTTAAATGAGATAGCTGGAATCTGAACAAGTTCCATTATCTGTTTTCCCAGTTGAAGGTTTAATGGCAGTGGTAGGCTGAGAATAACAATCTAGAAAGTGAATCACAGTTTTGAGAGTGGAAAAATTATGAAAGTATCACTGTAGGGTGGCAAAGCTTTGATTTTGAATTTTACCCATTATCTTCTTGAAATAGCAATATTTTTAATGCTATGAAATTATATCCATCAATGTTCAAGTACTTCATCTATTAACAGAATGTTAAAATACTGTTTACTTGTTGCGTTGCCCTCCAAACCCAA